>JABFQC010002631.1:0-15533 GCA_022817085.1 Psilanteris sp. ZL-2020
GCCATAGATCCCCTGTTAATTTTTTGGTTCATATCTTTTCTACTCTCATTTCCTATTCCATCAAATCCAAAAAGCCTTCTATTTCCTATACTTTCTTCCTTCCTTAATCCAGAATTCGCGTTTAAAGTAAAAGAAGCAGAAAATAAAGACAGACAAGAACAGAGTGAAACTAAGCAAAAAAACGCACAAAATAGACAAATTGTACCATTTACAGGCTCGTTTGGCTTTAACGCAGCAAGCAAAGTAAATTGTAAAGCTCCAGTGGTTACTGCTGCAATAAAAGCTAATATACCAAAATATAGAATCTTCCTTCCCTTATCTAATTTTTTTAATGATGTAATAAGGTTATCCCTTTTAAGAACACCAAAACCTTCTATACAGAGCAACAATATACCATTTGGTGTCATTCCAGCGCTTGACGCTGGAATCCAGAAAAAAAAAGAAAAATGGACCCCAGTGTCAGCTACTTGGATGACAAGTAGTATAGGAAATCCAATACCTCAAGAAGCAGAACAGAATGTAGGTCAAACTACTTCGCACACAGAGTATTTTAAGGCTAACAGAAAAAAGAAGTCAAAAAAGCAGACCAAAGGACTATCAGAGAAAGAAAAACCATTAGCTATAAAACAAGCTCAAAACGATGCTAGAGTAGCTATGATAGATAACCAGATTGAGCGCAGGGGAAAAAAACTCGATGAAATATTTATTGAAGTGATAAATGGATACAAAAATCAAGATCCAGAAACATTTAACAATATTTTCAACTCAATATTCAATATTGTTTATTTTCAAGATAAACAATTATATGGAATATTAGAGTCAGGTGAGATATCAGAAGTATTAGAAATGCTAGAAATACCACAACCAGCTGGCAAGTCTTTTTTTCCAAAAGAGTATTTACAAAAGCAAGTATATAGAAAAAAAGAGCAATTAGTTTCAGGTGTTTATATACAACAACCTCCTACGCAACATAAAAATACTTTTCATAAATCTACAAACCCTTTACCAATTAAAGATCCTTCACCAGCAACAAATGAAGCTAAAACTCTACCGCCTACTAACATTACACTCAAATCATCATTAAAAACTGTATTTTCCTCAAAAAAGGCTTATTTTTGTCTATTTATAATAGTAGCATCTGCATCAATACTTTGCTTATGGCATTTTCCATTAGGAAAAGTGTCAATGTTAAAAGTATTAGTGCCACCAGAAAAAAGAGAAAATATTGGGTTAGCATTGAACATAGGGTTACCAACATTGATTACATTATGTGTTCTGAGTTTAGCTTACTTTATATATTCTGAATATTCTATAGAATCTAGTTAAGCAAGTAAGTAAAAACGATCCCCTTTCTCGCACCTATAGCTAGTGCAGGCTTAGTTTTCCTACGTCATATCGCCGCGGATAGATCCCGCTAACAAGCAGCGGGATGACAGCAGTCCTACGTCATATCGTCATGGTATCTCACATAGATCCTACTAATAAGCGGCGGAATGACGAATTTGTCGTTTTTTAAATCGTCGGTAAACCAGAATTACTTTAGCTATAACAAAATAGAAGTAAGTTGTTGTAAAAAATTTTTCATGGTAAAATTATTTATTTTCACCATATGTTTAAAGGAATTATCACGGATATCGGGACTATAGCTGATACTATCACTCACTCCAACTCTGGTCAAATTTTCCATATCAAAACACAAAATTTACCCTCTATAAACAAAGGAAATTCAATAGCTTGCTCTGGTGTGTGTTTAACTGTTGTTGATATAATGAGCGACATATTTACAGTCCAACCGTCTCAAGAAACTATGAAGGTTTCTAACTTAAATACGTGGAAAATAGGCAAAAAAATAAATCTCGAACAAGCAATGAGATTAAGTGATAAGATCGATGGCCACCTAGTTCAGGGTCATGTTGATGGGATAGTAAAAATTTTAACAATCGAACGAAATTTAGATTCTCATGAAATCAAACTATCGTGCCCACAAGAATTAATTAAATTTGTTGCAAAAAAAGGCTCCGTTACACTAAATGGGGTTTCCCTCACAGTGAATTCAGTTATTAATCAGGAATTTATAGTAAATATAATTCCCTATACATGGGAAAATACAACTTTTCAGTACAACAAAATAAATGATTATCTGAATTTAGAAATTGACATGATCGCTAGGTATTTAGATCAATTGATGCAGCATAAATACAATTAATTTTACAACCTTATTATTTACAACTATTATATCTTGAAAACCATATAGATATAAAATATGCTTTTCGATAGCTTAATTATCTTCATTGTTGTTCTATGTGTAATAATCTCGGTAACTAGAGGTTTTATAAAAGAGCTATGCGCACTAATGTTTCTATTTTTATCAATTTTTCTGACAGCTGATCACTATGATTTTTTCACTCCAAATTATAGCAAATATTTTGATTCTAAAGTTATACTAAACATACTTTCTACAATCTCTGTATTTATTATACTTAATCTTATATTCATGATAATAAACGACTGGCTAATGTACATATTATCACCCATAAGGTTGGGGTTTATCGATAGAGTTACTGGAATCTTTCTCGGAGTGCTTAAAGGAATATTGCTCTCTTATGTATTATTTTTTGCTGTGCACTTATATTGCCACACAGTATATGACAAAGAAGAATATGACAAAAAAGAGGGAGAGTCTAAAATAGAAGCAGAAGACATATTGCCTAATTGGATAATAAATTCACACTCTTATCAGGCTTTATTTGTGACAGCAGAAGAAGTAATTGACATGTATGTACCAGAGTCGTTGATACTAAAAATAAAAGAGATCGGTGGAGAAATGGTTGATCAAGAAAAACCCAAAAACAATAAAAAAGAAGAGTAAATATTTATTTATAAATATGTTCATTGGGAGTATTCAAAAAGCCATATGTGTCAGGTTAAGAGCACTCCTCTCTTATAATTCACGTGTTTAAGAATGACTTCTGCTAAACCTTTACTAATTCCAGGTACGTTTTGAATTTCAGCCAAAGAAGCTTTGCTTATATTTTTCACTGAACCAAAATAAGACATCAACGCTTTTTTTCTTTTGTTGCCAATGCCGGGTATTTTGCTTAATTGTGAAACTATAAACTGTTTATCGCGTTTTTTTCTATGTGAAGTTATCGCAAAACGGTGGGCTTCATTACGCAGCAATTGTAAGTAAAGCATGACTTTGCTGTCATTTGCCAGACTGAATTCTTCCCTGCCCAGCATATAAAATCTTTCATTTCCTGCGTTACGATCAGGACCTTTTGCCATACAAGCAAAAGGAACGTTTATATTCAATACTTCCAGTACATTCTGTACTATGGAAACATGTCCTGGTCCACCATCAATCAGTAAAAAATCAGGTATTATGCCTTTTATATTGCCGGAGAAACGTCTGGTTAGCACTTCCCTCATCATTTTATAGTCATCGCCTGAAAATTTTTCCTTTATAGTAAATTTTCTGTACTCACTTTTTAAAAAATCCTCCTGCCCTGCAACAACCATTACACCAATTTGTTGATTTCCAAATATATGGCTATTGTCATAAACCTCAATACGCTTTGGAATGTTTGGTAACAAGAAGATTTTGCTAAGCTCCTCAAGCTTTTCTAGGTTATTTCTATAATCGATAAGCTTCTGCTCTAAGCTGTGCTGAGAGTTATCATAAACAAATTTCAATAAATCACGCTCTTTTTTATTCTTTGCATGCAGAACTTTTACTGGCTTTTGAGCAACCTTATATAGTGCTTGTTCTATAATTTCCTTATCCACAATAGAATCTGGAACGTAAATTTGTATTGGAGGTATGTTAGCTGAATTATAAAAATTGACCAAAAAGGTGGATAAAATTTCATCATTTGAGTGATCACCACAGTTCTCGGCAAAGTAAGGAGTGCTGCCGTAGTTGTCTTTATTTCTGAACGATAACACACTAATACATGCTAGATCCTCTTCACGTACAATACTGAAGAAATCTGCATCTTTTTCAAAAGAAAAATCCGTGTGCTGTATTTGAATTTGCTCAAGAAACTTTACCCGATCTCTATATATAGCAGCAAGCTCATAGTTTTCTTCACTGCTGCACTTTCTCATTGTGAAAAGTAACTGTTCTTTCACTTCCTTATTTCTTCCAAACAATGTATTCCGTGCCTGTTTTACTGATTGGCAGTAGTCGTCTTTTGTGATTTTGTTTATACATGGTGCTGAGCAGCGCTTAATTTGATATTCAATACATGGTCTTTTTGTTGAGGAAAAGTATTGATCTGAACATACTCTTAGGAGAAAAGCTTTTTGCAATGACAATATAGTTTGCTTAACAGCAGCGGCAGATGTAAAGGGACCATAATAATGAAACTCATTCTTCTTAAATTTGCCTCTATATTTTGCTATTCTTGGATAATCGTGCTTGGAAATTGTTATATAAGGATAAAATTTTCCATCCTTGAGCACAATATTATAAAGTGGTTTCAATGATTTTATTAACTGCGCTTCAAGAAGCAGTGCTTCAATTTCATTCTTAGTGATGAATATTTCAACCTTAATAACTTGTAAGAGCATAACTCTAATTCGTTCAGAAAGATTTTCGAATTGAAGGTAGTCGGATAGCCTTGACTTTAAGTTTTTTGCTTTTCCAACATATAAAACTTTATTCTTATCTCCAATCATCTTATACACACCACAAGACTGTGGAGACAATTTTATTTGTTCTTTTATTGCTTGAACATTTATGAGATAGCCCATTGCTTGACTTGCATAAGGCTAAAATCTGCTACTAAATGAAATGTGGAAACTACGCTCGCAAGCAAAGATAATCTGTTTCTTCTTAGCTCATTAGAATCGCAGTTAATCTTTACACTGTCCATAAACTGATTGATAAACGGAGCAAAACCAGCAAGTTCATCAAGTGCTACATTTAAGTGGTTATTTTTTATCGCTTGTTTTATGTTTTTACAAGCAGTTATAGCACAATTTGATAGTGCAATTTCTTCATTTTCAATCAAAAACCTCTTACCGTAAGATGCACTATAAGTAGTGCCATCACTTTTCCTTACTTTGCTCATCATGTTACTGACTCTTTTGTAAGTGCTTAGAATCTGTTCACCTTCTGGCGTACTAAGATAACGATCCAACATAACAGTTTGCTTTTCTGCTGTCAGCAGATCATTAATATCGATTTTATGTAGTATTGAATCTATAATATCTTGCCTTATATCCCTATTTTTTAAAATAACCTTGAATCTTTCTAAGCAGAATCTAAATACTAGTTCTGAAATTTGTTTTCTATTTGGCTTATCAACTGACGTTGTATTTTCATTAAATAGAAGCCTTGAATATAAAGATACTGACTTATCTATCAATAGCCTAACTGGAATATGCAAATTATTTTCAAGTATTGTTCTAATTATACCAATGGTCATTCTCCGCAAACCAAACTGATCATACGAACCAGAGATTTTCTCACCTGCTGCAATTAAACCAACTAAGCTATCCACTTTGTCTGCAATAGCCACAGTAATTGCAGTGGGGGATTTAGGGCATTCTTGCTCCGATCTGATTGGCTTATAGTGTTCAGTTATAGCTTCCACTATTTCTCTATCTTCTTGAAAATAAGAAGCATAATATCCACCCATTACTCCTTGTAATTCTGGAAACTCTCTTACTATCGATGTTGCCAAATCAGCTTTTGCCGAATATGCAGCACGTTCAACTTTTATCAGCGAAGCATGTGGAATAAATATAGCTATATACTTTGACAGAGCCGTAATACGCTTCACCTTTTCCCCCACGCTGCCTAGATAAGCATGGAATAATATCGAGTCTAATTTTTTGACATAATGATCCAGATCTTCCTTTTTGTCCTGAGATATCAAAAATTGTGCATCAGCAAGACGTGCTTCTAATATTCTTTCGTGCCCTTTAACAACTTTATCATTGTTGACATTAACAACAGTAACAAAATACGAAATTCTTTGTCCATCACTCAAAGCAAGGTATTTTTGCTGCGTATTAATTATACTAAGAATTACTTCCTTCGGTAATCCAAATGACTTTTCTTGATTCACTTCACCAAACAGTACGATTGGCCACTCTATAAGCCCTGTCAATTCGTTTAGTAAATAATCATTTTTCTCAAGTCGTAAATTCTGCTCTTTTGTGAATTTATTAATCTGATCTAGTATAAATTGCTTTCTTTTGTCCAGCTGGAGAATTACGCTGTTTTTTTCTAGCAATTCAAAATAGTCTTTAGGTGCTTTAATAGTTAACGCCGCATCACTTGAGAGAAATCGATGGCCATATGTTGTGTTAGATGCTGTGATCCCTGCAAAAGACACAGGTATTATTTCGTCATTTAAAATGCATAAAATGTTTTTAATTGGCCTAACCCATCTTTCTTTTCCTTCGCCCCATCTCATGCTCTTCAACCAAGAAAAGTTTTTGAGCATTTCCTCCAGTTGATTTTTGAGGAATTCTCTGATGTTAAATGAGCAGCTTTCTCTTTTAATGAAGTAAAAATCCTCATTATTTACTTTTCGAACGAGCAAATCTTCTTCATTTTTCTGATATTTTCTTAAAAAACCTTTGATAGCAATTTTTGGTGCGTTAATGTTTGGTCCCTTAACTTCGTTATTGGAATCCTTTAGCTCCAAAGCATTTATGTTGTCAACAAATAGGGTAATGCGACGTGCCGTTACAAAAACCTCCATTGATGTAAATTTTACATTATTTTTGTTAAAAACATTGGCAATACAGCTCTTAACTTGAGTTGCAGCTACATTCTGCATTCTCGGTGGTATTTCTTCTGAAAGGCACTCAAATAACAACTGCAACGACATACGCTATTTACTCATATACAATTCGCAACATTTTTTTGTTAGCTCTCTAACTTTACCAATATAAGCTGTACGTTCATTTACACCAAGCACACCTCTTGCATTAAGCAGATTAAGTAGGTGACTAGTTTTAATACATTGGTCATAAGCTGCCATTGGCAGCTCCTTTTCAATAAGGAACTTACACAATTTTTCCGTATCTTCAAATTGCTGCTGTACCACTTTAGTATCATAATAATCTAACGCTAGATAAGAAAATTCATATTCTCTTTGTTTAAAAATATCTCCATAAGTTACACTATTATCGTTCCAAATTATATCGTAAACATTATCTACACCTTGTATGCACATTGCTAAACGTTCCAACCCATATGCCACCTCACCAGGAATCATCTTGCAGTCAATCCCTCCAACTTGCTGTATATAAGTAAGCTGTGTTACTTCCATTCCATTGCATGTAACTTCCCAACCAAGTCCTGATGCTCCAACGCTCGGATTTTCCCAATCATCTTCAACAAACTTAATATCATATTTTTCTGTAGATATGCCAAGAACTTTTAAGCTATCTAAATAGACGCCTTGTAAATTATTACCAGATGGCTTTATTATAACTTGATATTGGTGATGTTGATACAAACGATTAGGATTATCACTATAGCGCCCATCTGCTGGCCTAATTACTGGTTGTAGATATGCAATTTTTGTCGGTTTTGTATCAATTGCAGACATAATTGTTGCGGGATGTAATGTGCCAGCACCAACTTCAGATGTGTATGGGTGAAGTATAACGCACCCTTCACTAGCCCAAAAATCTTGTAACTCTCTTATTATACTTTGTAAGTTCACACAAATTGCACACTTTTTATACTAAATATATAAATAAATAAGTACTATTCAATACCTATTTTTTTAACAGTGTCATGTAAATAATCACCTAAAACTGCTGAACTTTCCCTCACATACTGAATTATGCTTTTATTTAGGACAATTGCATCATGCATAGTTAAATCGCAGAATATAAATGCTGTTAAATACAGTAAAATCACCGCATAAAATGTGTGAAAAATCCCCTCAAATGTAATTGACATTGCATTATTATAGCTGAGCTGTATTGAACTTATTGGCCATGGTTTTATCACTTCTACGACATTAAAAAATACGTAAGGTATCATAAGAAAAAAGAAAAAGTGCATAAAATCATTAAACCAAAATGGGCACTGAAACATCTGCCTACATATATTCCCATAGAGTTTACTTACAGCATAATAAATTGACATTATTGCTGGCATTGAAAGTGCTACAGTCAGTACTTGCCCTGACGCTATTTGTACTACTATGTCTTCACCACTGTTTGCTGAAGGGTCCTGAGCATGAAAAATAAATATTCCAATTAATTGCATTACTAACATAACTATTGCCAATTTTGTAAAAATAGCAGCTACAACTATTCCTGAATTTGGCATTTTATATAGTAAATATTCGCCTCCATATGTAAGAGTTAATATAACATCTACAATAAATAATATTAAAAAAGAAGACCAATAGTTCTGCCAACCTGGTAAATATCCTATTCCCAAAAAAGAGCTTACTGTTTTGGCAGGAAAAACCTTACCTAGCATCTTTCCCAAAAATTCAAAAAAAATCCCCATGCCCTAAGTAACACTTGGTTTATATTATTTATAATACTGTATTGTAACGGACTTATCAATAACTTAAAACATGTATTGGAAAATTTTAGGTAATATGCAGCAACAGTAGAAGAACATGCGCCAAAAATTTAGTAATTTTATAGGGCTTGTGCACTTAAATTTTTTGCAATATCAAGTGCAGCGTAAGTGAATATTGCACTTGCACCCGCACGTTTGAAACCAATCAAAGATTCATAAATCACCTTGTCATAATCCAGCCAGCTATTATTTGCAGCAGCTTTTATCATTGCGTACTCACCGCTTACTTGGTAAGCAAAAATCGGAAAATTAAACTTATCACTTGCTGTTTTGATAACATCCAAATATGGCATACCTGGTTTAATCATAATAAAATCTGCACCTTCATTTATATCCATTTCAATTTCGCACATTGCTTCGTGCGCATTTTTATAATCCATTTGATAACCACTTTTGTCTATAGAATGTGATAGCCCACATGAACCAACGACTTGCCTGAATGGAGCATAGAAGCTAGAGCAATATTTCACTGCATAAGATAATATTAATACGTCTTGAAAGTTGTTATCATCTAATGATTTTCTGATTCTTCCTATTCTACCATCCATCATATCAGAAGGAGCAACTATATCACATCCTGCTTTCGCTAAAGCAAACGCTTGCTTACACAGCACTGATATAGTTTCATCGTTTTCTACATCCATCTGATTATCTTTTAAAATGCCGTCATGGCCGTGAATAGTGTATGGATCCAATGCAACGTCTGCAATAATACCAATTTCAGGTACCTTTAATTTTACAGCACAAATTGCTTTGCAGATTAAGTTGTCAGAATCATATGCTTCCTCAGCGTTTTCAGATTTTAGTTTACTATCAACTACAGGAAAAATTGCAACAGCATTAATTCCTAAATCTTTAGCTTCCTTAACTATAGACACTAATCCATCTATTGAATAACACTTTACGCCTGGTAAGCCAGAAATTGGTTCAGTTGTTTCTTCTCTGTCATGAACAAACAGAGGAAGAACCAGATCATTTACTGATAAACTATTTTCACTTGTTAAATTGCGAACCCATTTGCTCGAGCGCCTGCGTCTTAATCTTGTATTTGGGAAATTAAACATTGGATCCAGGCAAATTCCCAGTAAAGAGCAACACCCCTGAAATGAGTATCACCCAAAACACTGATATTGGTAAAAATACTTTCCAACCAAGGCGCATTAGCTGATCATATCGATAACGAGGTATTGTTGCTCTAATCCAAATAAATACGAATAAAAGTATAATTATCTTCAAAACGAACCAAATTAAACCTGGAATTTTATAAAGCAAACCAAGTTCTAACGGAGGATACCATCCCCCCAGAAAGAATATTGTCATCATAGCACTTGCTAAAATCATATTTGCATATTCTCCAAGAAAAAAGAGGGCAAAAGGCATGGATGAATATTCAACGTTATATCCAGAGACAAGCTCTGCTTCAGCTTCTGGTAAATCAAATGGGTGACGATTAGTTTCTGCAAGCAAAGAAATAAAAAATATTATTCCTGTAGGCATTAGTAGTAAATCAACCCAAAATGGCATATTGTGTTTTGCTACCACCATCTCTCCAAGATTTAATGTTCCAGTGGTAATAACGACTGTAGCAACTATTAAGCCTATTGAAACTTCATACGAAATCATCTGAGCAGCCGACCGTATAGCGCCAAGAAATGCATAATTAGAATTGCTTGACCAGCCTGCAATAATCACGCCGTATACTCCCAGCGACGATATAGCTAGCACATAAAGCACTCCAACATTAATATTTGCTATAACCTTAGGAATCACTACTTGCTGGCCATTTTCTACAATTACTTCAGCACCAAACGGTATAACTGCCCAGGCAATTAATGCCAAGATAAAGGTAAGCATTGGAGCCATAATGAACAGTATGGTGCTCGCTCTAAATGGTATTATCGGCTCCTTAATCAGGAGCTTAATAGCATCTGCAAATGGCTGCAATAGCCCAAAAGGTCCAACTACACTTGGGCCGTGCCTCAGTTGAATTGCAGCAAGGACCTTACGCTCAAAGTACGTCAAATATGCAACTGAAAGCAGTAGCGGTACTAAAATAAATAAAATATTAACTAGCGTGTTCATAAAAAGCTTTAGTACAATCTGCCATTATTTTTGAAGCGCGACTTATTGAATCCGTCATATAAAAATTACACTCCTTTAAAGTAAAAGGTGTATTACTTAAATTTATTTTACCACTGCTGATTGGTACCCATGTGTTTTTTACCACTTGATCAGCATTTCTAAACTGCGGACCGACAGTATCTAATTTTTTTCTTACGTCAAATAAACTATCATATGGTAAGGAAAGATCCAAATATTGCGAGAGATTTTTAATAATTAACCAATCCTCCTTTGCTTCACCTGGAGGAAATACAGCTAAATTTGTTCTTTGCACTCGACCTTCAGTGTTTACATAAGTTGCATATTTTTCTGTATATGCAGCACCAGGCAAGATAACATCTGCCACATGTGCACCCTTATCACCGTGATGACCTTGATAAATTACAAATGTATTTTCTAATTTTGATGTATCAATTTCATCTGCACCAAGAAGATAAACCACTTCTATTTCACCACTTTCTGCATGTTCCAATATTTGATTAATATCCCTTTCGCCTTTTTTAGGAACAAACCCAATATCCAGCCCACCAACTCTTGCTGCAGCTTTATGCAGCACATTAAAGCCATTCCAGTCATCTCTGACCATGTTAAATTTTTCTGCAATTTTGCCAGCTAGAACTAGAACTGATTCAGAATCATCTCTTACTAATGCATCTTGACCGATAATCAGCATAGGGTTTTGAGCAGCTACCAGCAGCTCACAGAATTTATGATTTCCATTTACTATTTCACTCAAAATACCAGGATTATCGCCCAATTTCTCAACATGATATAAATATTCAATGTTAGGACCAACACTTGCAACATGAAAGTTGTCCTGTAAATATCTCTTTCTCAATCTTACGTTAATGATCGGTGCTTCTATCCTTGGATTTATATTTATAAGCAGACATAAATCTGCATTTTCTATACCTTCAATAGTGGTATTGAACACATACGATCCACGATTACTTGGTATAAGCTTTGCACCATCTTGCCTACAGTCTATATTCCCCGAGCCGAGCTTCTGCATCACTTCTTTGAGTAGAAGCATAGACTCACAATCTGCTAAATCACCTGCAATTGCAGCTATTTTATTTGATTTTGTATTCCTTAATTTCTTTGCAGCAACAGTTAATGCTTCATTCCAATCAACTGGGGCTAATTTACCATCTTTTTTTATATAAGGTCGATCAAGACGCTGAACTTTTAGTCCATCATAGGCAAAGCGGGTTTTATCTGATATCCATTCTTCATTTACCTCTTCGCTCAGCCTTGGTAATATTCGCATCACTTCCAGGCCACGATAATCAACTCTAATGCTACTTCCCACAGCATCTAGCACATCTATAGTCTCACAATGTGATAGCTCCCATGGACGCGCTGTAAAGGAGTAAGGCTTTGAAGTTAAAGCCCCTACTGGGCAGAGATCTATGATATTTCCAGATAATTCAGAACTAATATGCCTTTTTATGTAAGTGCTAATCTCTACATTTTCTCCCCTTCCGATTCCTCCAAGTTCATTTGTACCTGCAACATCAGACAAAAATCTAACACACCGAGTGCAATGAATGCATCGATTCATCGCAGTCTCAATCAGTGGCCCGAAGTGTTTTTTTGGCACAGCCCTCTTATGCTCATCAAGTCTGCTGGTTCCTTTCCCATAAGCCATCGTGATATCTTGCAAATCGCATTCACCACCTTGATCGCAAATTGGGCAATCAAGCGGGTGGTTAATTAGCAAAAACTCAAGCACACCTTCACGTGCTTTTTTAACCTTAGGGGTATCAGTGTGAATAACCATCCCTTCTGCAACTGGCATTGCACAAGAGGCTACTGGTTTTGGAGGCCCACCCTCAACTTCAACCAAACACATTCTGCAGTTACCAGCAACTGCTAAACGCTCATGATAACAAAAACGTGGAATTTCAACGCCCACGACTTCACAAGCTTGAATTATAGTGAGCCCATGCTCTACTTCACATTCCTTAGAATTAATAGTAACTTTAACCACAACTATTATACAGCTTCCCACTTTATAGGATTGCCGCTTACCCCATCTTCAACCAGATTGCCGTTGTCATATTGAGCAGACATATAATTCATGCGCGAGTCACGATCTATATATCTAACAGGTTTTACCGGTTTATCTTTATACATTTTTTGCTCGGCCTTCTTACGCTGAGTAGGGTTATTTTTACTAGCTGTCTTTGCTTTCCCACCTACTGCCATACAAACTCCTAAAAACTTTTCATTCTATTTTAACACTTAAGTATATAGCGTCAATATTTAATAACTTTAAAATTTCAATAGATCTCTTATTGTAATCATTGCTTAAATAAAAAGTTACTCCTTGATATCATTCCAGTGCTTGACCAGAAAAAAAGAAATATACATCAGCTACTTTCATTTGCTGCGCCTCGAAAATAAACGTTCATGTAGCTAAGCCATAAACCCAGTATAAAGACCTTTAATCATTGGCTTCGTAGTACTTTTCAACCAACTTATTAAGTAACCTTATACCAAAACCTACTGCTCCTCTTGGACAAATGTCAGTACCTTTTTCGTGCCAAGCAGTGCCTGCGATATCTAAATGTGCCCAGCAAGCTTCATTCACAAAACGCTGTAAAAACTGTGCAGCCATTATGCTATCTCCACCAGAACCTGCAGGAGCGATGTTTTGAACATCAGCAATCGGTGAATCAATAATTTTGTCATAAGTTTCATTCATAGGAAAACGCCATAACTTCTCACTTACTTCATTTCCTGCATCAATCAGACGGTTTGCTAATTCATCATTATTTGAAAAAAGACCAGCATATTCGTTATTTCCAAGTGCAACCACTATAGCACCAGTTAAAGTTGCAAGATCAATCATAAATTTTGGTGAGAATCTGTCTTGCGTATACCATAAAGCATCTGCAAGTATGAGCCTTCCTTCTGCATCGGTGTTCAACACTTCTATCGTCTGTCCAGACATTGAAGTTACTACATCACTCGGCCTTTGAGCATTACCACCCACTGCATTCTCTGCAAGTGCAACCACGCCGATTGCATTTACTTTTGCTTTTCGCCCTGCTAAAGCATGCATCACCCCAACTACAGCAGCAGAGCCTGCCATGTCATATTTCATCGACTCCATACCACGTGAAGGTTTGAGTGATACTCCACCAGTGTCAAACGTTATACCTTTACCAACAAAAGCTATTGGCTTTTGTTCCTTAGAAGCCCCATTCCATTTTATCACTACTAATTTTGGTTCTTTACTACTTCCTTGTGCGACTCCAAGCAAGGCTCCCATTTTTTTCTCTTCCATCTGCTTTTTATCAAGCACTTCGATTTCAAGGCCAAGCTTAGTAAGCTCTCTTTTTATATGATCAGCATAGGATTCTGGATATAGAATGTTAGGAGGCTCTGTTACAAAAGAGCGCGCAAGGAATATACTCTTACCTTCTTGCCTTGAGTGCTCAAATGATCTTTCAGCATTACTTAATTGCTCATCTTTTACTAATACGGTAATTTCCTCTACCTCTGTAATTTTCTCATCCTTTTTAGTTTTATACTTATCAAACTTAAAACTACGCAGAAACGCACCATATGCAACATTTGCTGCACTACCTTCGATTAAAACCGCTGCTTTCTTAATTTTTAATCTGCTTAGCTCACAATATATTTTACCGCCAATATTTAATTCCTTATTTTCATTCCATTCATCCTTCTTACCAAGTCCAACAACTATGACATTTTTTTCTTCTGGTAAAATGGTAGAAGAAAATTCACCAAAGCTTCCATTAAAATCGCTAAATTGCTTTATATTATCTATGATCTGTTTTCCTCGCAAAACTCCGCCATCATTTACGGTTTCGTTGTCCTCAAATAAACCCATTACTATTGTTTTAAAATCGGGCGAAATTTTAGAAATTGTTATTTTCATTGCTGGCATCTCCGTTGCAAATAATTGTAAACTGTACACAAAACATAGCAAAAACATCAGTAAGATATTTTTCATATACATCTTAAGTACAATAACACTTAAGTTTACTATGGACTCCCTTACATGCAAGGGTTTTTATCTTTTATTAGAGAACTTATTATATCCGCCCAAGGTAATGTTAAACGTATAGGTTTTTATGACCTGATCACTGTAAGTAAATGGTGTTATGAGAAGGCTTGCAAGCCCATTACTAACAAAATCTCCAAGAACAGGATCAGCACAATTATCGCAATTATGGTCAACAAAAAACATTTGCGTTGTGAATTCCGGAAAATCCGGATGTTGAACTAGAAAGTTAATATGTGGAGCTCTATCACCAATTTTACCAGGTGCTATCGTAATAAAATTATAATAGCCAAGATTATTCACTACAAACCTTCCTGATCCAGCAAAATTCGGATCATCCTCTATATTCTCATCGTAATGGTTCACGCCGCGTGAATTCGCGTGCCATATAGAAACTACAGCATTTTGTATTGGTAAACAGTTTATATCAGTAATTCTACCCACTATGTGTATTAATTCTCCTGTTGCACTATTTGGAGAACCAGGTTTCCTTCTTAAATTGTTTGAAGAGCTAAAATTTTTTGGCCTTGCATCAAGGTCATATATTTCTGGGGTTTCAATGCAGTTGAGCAAAATAGGATCAGCTGCAAATAGCGGCAAACTGAATACCATTTGTACTAAAAACGCTAACAAGATATTTTTCACATTCATTTCATTTATAATAGACTTCTTGCATAACCATATAACAAACTTTTATTGGGAATAGAAACGAAAAAGTTACTTTACAAACTCCACCAGTCCCCTTATCATGAAAGTGAAGTTATTTATTTATCTTCGCAATCTGTGCAGGTTAATGACAAA
>JABFQC010002632.1:0-15635 GCA_022817085.1 Psilanteris sp. ZL-2020
GATATATATTATACTTAACGTATAATTATTTTATCATTATTATTACACTGATTGAAATCATTAAAAGAAATCAATAGCTAAATAAATAATCTAAAAACAAAGCTAAATTTCTGAAGTGTCATTAATATACACATTTTATTATTAATTTTTGTTAACTTAGAATTGGAGTCTGTAATGTCAGATGATTATTTTATTTTTAATTCAGAATTTGATGGTATAAATAACAAATGTGTTCATCATTTAAATTAAATTACCTGAATAAATATGAAAATCGACATTTCAGTGTATATTATACAAATAGAATATTTCTGTGTGGAATTATAACAAAGCAAATTTCGTCTGTATAATCTTTATTAGTATATGTACACGCAAGACGTCGTAGCTCGACTAATCTTGACTTGGTATTACATTAATAATGAAAGACAAACGCAGTAAGATAAAAACAAACGAACAAATGATACAAAAGATGATGATGCGATTCGGAGTTGGATTTTGCTCAGTGTTGGTAACACTAATGTGATGTTATATCTAATTCTTATACTTCATTATCAATTCATCAATTGCGTGTAATGTATACATTTACTTATACATAGATTTAAGTCAGGCAAAATTGACGATCCCGCACGCTCAAACGATATTACATTTGTCTTGAGGATTCGGTGGCGGGGGAAGGGTTTAGAAAAGTGAGAGATTATGTCATTTAATTATTTTTCACAATAATTTCCCTTAATTCATTTGTTTTTGTTTTTTTTTGCGATCACAAAATGCACATTCGTTTGTTATATATACGATAGTTTATAACATACACACTTCATTCATACAATCTTATTATTATTAAAATCACGCATTCTTGTTTCGTGAAAAGGCGAACGATCTTTCGCAAAAAATTAACTCAATAAGCATGCACGTTGTATAATGCACATGATTTTGAATCTCTTTTTGTTTTTTTTTTTTATTTTTTGTTTTTTTTTATCATTTGTATAATCAATGACCGACTTTTCTTACAACAAAACGCCTTTATGTTTGCCCTTACTTTATTACTGTTTTGAAGCATTCATCCCAGTCATCAAAACAGCTTGATTTCCACAAAGCACAACTTGTTTTGCGCATTTAAATCCTAAGGACTGACAACTGAAACGATATATTTTTTCATACGAGGGTTCGTTTATATAAAAAAGCCAACTTTTTTTACATATCATGATTGTCCTACTTATCTAAAGATCCAACATCGTACTCGATCGCTATTATGAATTTGATTATTTTTCATGTTTATTTCAGAACGGGTAAAACCGAGAAGGGTCTTGTATGAAAATGATTCCTCGAGTAAATCAGTTGCATTGTTTGCAGTAATTAATTTGCATATAATAAACAAATATTCATTTTTCAGCCCAAGTGTATAATTACAAACTTAACTTTTACCTCGTTCATACTTTAAAACGTAAATAAACCAGCGACTTTCAAAGAAGACAATTCTCGGTGGACTCAGTAGGCGACGAACTTGACGATCACGAACTGAACCTAGTTTCGATAAGACGATCGAGCAGAGACCAATGTTCACGCTCAAATTAGTGTTTTTTGCAAGCGTGTTGCGATGATGAGTCAATGACTGCAGCAGGCAGCGCAACTTCTCGTCAGTCATGTCACGTGGCCTTAGTTTTACATGATTTTGCTTGGATACACATCGTTTCGATGAAGTCGACGAATTGTTCGTTGTTCGAGCTCGAAATCAAATTTTGTCGCAATCGACTCGCTTTGGGTTTCACTTTTGCTGTTTGAATTCAATTCGAATTGCACGTAGAATAAAAACGGAGCGCTTTGTGTTAATGGTTCTAGTTTAACAACATTAACTCGTAATATTAATGGTAAGCATAAGAAGAACATAGTATTGGTATTATTAATATCAACTACGATAACGTAAACATAGTAATGGTTACAATTAACAGAATCAATCAGAATTGTCGCGAAGAATTTCCCTGCCTAAAATTATCATCTTAAGAGCACCTTCGTTTATCAATTGATTTCGTTTTCTTTCTCGTAGAGAATTCTTCGCTCCTGACTCAGTTGTGCATTTCCTGCAATTACCAAAACCAGCATAAGGGTCCTGCACAAAAATTGAACCGCCATTAATGTTTGGAATTCAAATTGTTTGAGATTGGCGGCTCGCAGCGCGAGATACCTGTCAAACGTATTTTGCGGATGACCTTATTTTTTAATATAACATATAAAAAAAGAAAAAAATAATAAGAGGAAGAAATATACAAACGCATATCGTAATAATGAAAATATTAATCATCTAACCTTAATTACCGGAGATCTAAGTAAGACAGTGGTAGTTTAATATCACAATAAGACTACTCAGGCCTCGTGAAACGGGGACACGTTTGATTACAGTTTGCTTTTTTTTCCTTTTTTTTTCTTTTTTTTTTTCATTTATTTATTTCCTTATTATAACTTTTTTTTCTTGCTCGTTCCGTCGCGTACACGAAAATTTGCTAAAAATCGTTATATTTTGCTAGCTTACAGAGACGGGCGTGCAATTTTCCATAGAAATTTGTTTGAGTTGTTCGGTTTCTCTACGCTCCTTCATTCTATATATTATGACACGAGGTCGAAAGACCGATCCGCGGTTACGACGATTCGACGCGATCAAATTTATTTCCTCCTTCGCGAGTATTACATTTCACAATTGCTTGTAACTTGTTTGTCGTACAGTTTTACATCGTCATCTTTGCGGATGACGATCGGCGCGAAAGTTCACCAAGTATTATGGAGATTGAGATGATGAACGAAATGGAACTTTTGAGTTTCTGATCAGTCTCGGTTGCATTTTCACCATCAAATTTGCATCACGCCGTAAATGAAAACAAGCAGATAAACAAATGTCAAAATCGTAGCAGTGCGATCGGGTTCGGTTCGGGTTGTTTGTTAGCGCTGCAATTATTTTTATTGCCTATGTATGTTTACGTAATGAAATTTTATTGAGCGATTATTTAATTTATCCAGACTGATCAAAAATTCGACTGTTGGCAAAAACTTCGACGAAATAAAAGAGAAATGTCACTACGTTGAAAAAATCGTTGACATTTCAATTCCTATGTCAATTCGCAGTTTGCGTTATAAAAAATAGAGAGCTTTTTTTCTTTGGAGTGGTGGAACGAGGACGGGGAGGGGTTACATCTAAGTGGTAAAATAGAACTTTGCGTCAACAACGGGTTGTTCGATTTCACTTTAACGAAAGAGTTTTATTTGTTTCTCATGCCGAGATACGGTGAATCATGGATCGAAACGCATCGATTTCTTTTTGCCTCGGTTACTTATTTTATCCCTTTTATTTAATTATTTATTTATTTACTTACTTGTCCGTTTACTTTTGTACAAAAAATGATCGTGCAAAACATTTAATTCTAACGTCTTCTTTTATATATTATTGAACTCGATGGATTGATTGAAAGTTTATCCGATCTCTGCGTTTGCATGATCGTCGCGTATCTCGCGCGATGATCCGATCGTCGTTTCGTATTCCGGCTTTATTATCAGTCTAGCGTCTCATTTTAGGTCAATCTCGCCATTCGGCAGTTACAAATGATTTTCATTTGTTCGTATTTTAAGCTTTATTAGTCGCCGCGTAGCCACTTTAGGGGTTTCTTTAGCGTTCTTATTCTCTTTTTCCAGGTTAATTAATTGAAACAGTCTTGTGTGGGGATACGCTGGTAAATAAATACAAAAACGTTAATTAAAACGGGCAGTTCAAATAATCGACGTGATTTTACAAATGCGAAAAAAATGTGATCGAAAAAATGCGATTCTACAAATGTGAATTGCCATTGAACACAGGTAGGTCGTCTATGGCAAATGCAATAATAAAACATCAGTCGATAATATGGTATTAACGTTTCATATTATATATTTGATATTTATGATTTTCACATTATCAGAACGTAAACTTTCGTTTTTGATAATCCAAATAACGTAATGTACAGTGAATTGAAATAAAACAATAAGTTGTACAATTGGGGCTGATCCGATTGTTTGGTACTAAATTCCTTGTTGAAACAAATACACCAAAGACAAAAGTTAAAATGCTTTATGAAAATTATTCATACGACCTTTGTATTAAAGGCCCTTTTTTATCTAAACTTTGTTGTCAAAGTTCGATAAATTAATGGAGTATTATTTATTTGTTATAAAAAATTAATTTTAAAACAAATATTATGTTCATTAAAAAATATTTAAATTGCTTTGTGTATTATGAGAATTATTCAAACATATTGTGATTTTATATAGGAATGATTCTAAAATCGCAATGTTTATTTCAAATTATAATGTTAATTACTGTAGGTCACGATCATTTGTACAACAGTTAAAATAAATTTATAATTTATAGATTCGCATAATTTTCATGTACAATTTTCCTATAAATTATTTTATATTATACCATAAATAAAATGATAATTTATAAATAAAATGATTCGTTGTATAAATATTATATATAAATAAAGTAATAAAATAACAATTTCACAAAATTGTCAAAGTTTTGTAATATTATATAATATTCTCATATAATTGTTAAAAATATATAAAATATATATATTATCAATATATATGAGCGTGTAGATCATAAATATAAAATAATACCTTCAAAAGTATTAAGTTCTGATAATCTAAAACTGTTTATTACAATATTAAATTATATTCAACTGAATAATTTCATATAAATCTAATAACTGACTAAAAGGTTTGAAAACTAATAAAAAAAAGTTTCCTTTGAAAATTATTCATCTTTCGTTTTGATATCAATAATGAACAAATATATAATATTAATTCATTTAACTCTCTAAAGTATGTTGCTTATTTCAAGCAATCGCACATGAAACGAATTTGCTACTAAATTTGAAATTGTAATTGAGAAAAAAGCCAATCGCAATATCCACGTGTGTTTTAAACTGCGATAGAAGTATTCTTATATTAATTTTGTTCAATTACTTGCTTAAAACTTTTTATCCATATTAATTATGTTTGTTGTAATCTTCAATTTAATTTCATCCAAATGCAAATTGCACCTAATTTGTAATTCACATAAAAATTACATCTGAACTTAATGTAGAAGAAAAAAAAAAAGAAAAAAAATCAAAAACTTTAAGCAGTTGCAAATTACATTCTCATATTGCAATTCAATAACAACGTATTACCGTCTACTACTATCATGCCTGTATTGAACGATCGCATTATAAAAATGCATTTTCCAGAATTTAATGATCAAAGTAAATAGGAATACTGCAAAACACATAACCGTAGTTTAAAGCAGGGACGTTGGGAGAATGCAAAATTACACAATTTCATTAAGATCCTCGTGAAACAATCCCTTTAAGAACGATTCGACCTTCGCATTGCGAGTCAAAAACAGTCCCTTTTTGTCCCCAGCGGGGCGAAGTTCTGCCGGGATAATCATTATCCGGAATATCTTATTGAGTGCGCCGCGCGGTTCAGCGACGCAATCGTCAATCAACTATCAACGAAGTAACAAAGACCCAGTACATTGCAAGAACAATAACGCACCACACGCTTCGTACCCGCGCATCGAGTACACGCATCTCACTCATCAACCAGAAATTGTGCGAATTTGTCTGCAAAAGGATCCGATTGATGCGCGCGTGGCTCACGCGCAGTGCCTCTTTGGGCCCGAATTCACGCGCGCACCAGTCGCCTCAATAAGATACACCTCGGCTGAATTTGATCCCCAGATCAGAACGTCGTTACAATATTCTATTTCAATCGTTGCTATGGAGACGGATTTTTGCTTCTTTTCTTGTTGTTTTTGTTTGTTGTTTTGTCGGGGCTGCCTACGAGGGGGTGGAAAAAGCGACGCAGTTGGAGGCGAGTTTAGAAGTGGCTAGCGCAGACCCGGCTTCACAAGATAGCGGGCAAGAAGGTACCTGAGTCGTCTAGGTTGGGGTCGAGGCTGGCGACGATGTCGCCCGTGGACGCGTGGCGGCTGGTCACGGCTTGCGCGCCCGCGGTGAGCGCGTGGCTACTCGCGCTCCCGTTGAGCTTACTCTTAACCACGAGGCCGGCCGCGTCCACGTTATCGATTTTCGCGTCGCCGTCTTTGCGCCCGCGGTACATCCGGTACAGACAGTACTGCTGTTGCGGCTCTTCCATGGTGGTCGCGCGCTGCCGCGGCGGCTGCACGTTGCGCATCGTGAGCTTCTGCGCGCTCTGGCTCGTCGTTTGCGACGCGTCCAACGCGCTGCTGCTCACGGCGTTGCTGCCCACCGACGACGACGACAGCGAGTTCAGATACGAGAACGAGCTCAGGAACTCGTGGTTCGCCGCCTCGTCCGGAGTCATTCGCTTCTTCGGGTCCCATCTGCAAAATCGATCGATGCGTCAGTCGTTTCATTTTAATACGGACGGCGATTTGAACTTGAACGCAAATTCAATCGCGTTCGTAAATGCGTGCACGGAGAAAAATTACTGTTCCCGAACAGTGTTCTGATGCGATGTTCGTCAACGCGTAAAAATGACCCCTAAATATTGTAAACATTACTTCGATTTCCCGATATTTTTGCTGTGCTTTAACGGTAATCATTCTTTGTTGACAAACATCGCGTCAAAGTGCTGTTTTGGCACGGTAATTTTTAATAGAAATTTTTCGCGTTAGGCGTGAGGTTAATGTTTTGTTATACACGTAATATTATAATAAATTATAAGGAAAGTGTTGTATACTAAACAGAGAAAAAATTGTATTAAACATTACTGTAAGTCTGGCATTTCAAGGATATCGAAACAAAAATTATATATGGAAAATTATACTATATTAGTAAAGTAACTTCTCTATTACCATATAGAGATACGATACGATACGATATCGTACCAATACGATATTATATAACACAATTTACTATATCTTCAATTCAAAATTGACTATACCATATAAGAAAATTTGTTAAAAAGGTAAAGTACTTTCCGTAACATTAATTAAGATATCCCCAGAAGTATAACAATTTACGCTATAACTTTTTTCTACGCGTACACAAGTAAGAAAAATTGTAATGTCACATTTCAAAATTGCGTATGAATCATTATAAAGAATAACATAAAACTTAGACAAAGATATAATATTTATAAATAATTTTATAATGGGACATTATAATTTTGATTAATATTGTTTTATACAATACTTTTATTATACATTTCATTATTGTAGGAGTAAATGACCTTTGAAAAGAATTATTTGATAAGAGCCAGTTATTTTTTGGTGACGCAAAAATAAAAGATTTGTGATGCAGAAGCTACATGCGTACGAAGAACTGTTTTATGCTGTATATTTAAGTATATATTTATCTATATATATTTACGTTACATCGGCTTTACATGGACAGTAATGTCTATATGTATGCATGCATTTTGTATGACCAGATAAATATATATCGGATTATTAATAATGTATTTGAGGCTTTTAATATGAATAATTTGATATAACGTCATGTTTCGTATTATTAAATTAAAATGTGGCAACTTTAGTTTGCTGTGGGTATAACTGAAGAGTGATAAGGTGTATGCTAATATTATAAACGCGGGCATTAGTTTAAATCAATTATACACGAACTGTGGTTGTTTGTCTAACAAATAAAATCGTAACGTATAAAGGTCATACGCATAAACCGTTAGAAAATAATTTTAGAAAACGTATGCGATGCACGTGAATACATATTTTTAATTCATTCGCACATACAAACTTAAGCTTGTCGATTCTAGATTTCAATTTAATATTAACTCAATAATCATTATATGCAGCAAAAATTATTTTCATTAATACACGGAGAAAAATATAACTGAAATTTTCCTATAAAATAAACGAAACTAGACGTATACTTCCAAAACATAAATGTATGGAATAATTATAGTCAATATATATTATAAACATAACACAGTATAATATAAACACAAAAGAAAATATCATATGTATGGTACATTTTCACTATAATTTATCAGATAAATTTATGCTTTGAAAGTATACGCCAGTTTGGTTTATTTTATAGTAAAATTTCAGTTATATTTTTCTCCGTGCATACTACTATTAATCAGAAATATTCATTCATGGTTTTGTAATTATCACGACAAATATTTATATATTTTATAGTTATGATTATTACGTATATAAAACAAATATATAATCTCTGTTGCTAATATTCATTTAATAAGCCATTGTCATAATCCGAACTTGTTTTTTCATTGTCTAGATCCTTCATTGCGATGATCCACTTATCCGACATAAATTCCGTACAATTAATTTTAATGAACTTACTCTAAACATCTTCTGACGAAATTGACGAATTGATAGTCCGAACACTGCAGAGCAGTTGCTACATTTTTCGATCCCGGTCTCCTCTTTTTGCCTTTAGTATTATAAATGGTACGAGGAATCCCTCTGGCATCTGAAACATTCAAACATAATTACGAAATGAATTTCAATTATTAATCTAAAATCGTTATTAATGATTAATGTAATTATTCACTAACACCGAATACCAATCTTAGTTTGACTACAAGCTCAACTCGCATTCCACTCACGTATAAAACTATATATTATTAAAATATGAATTTTGCAGAGGTTTGCAATTCATAAAATTCAATCGATCGTTCAACAATCATTTCGTTATCAACCCGAGGCGAAATTTAACTCCTACTTATCACCTATAAGTTATCGAAATTGTATAAAAATACCACATACTCAGCCCCTAAAAACGACCGAAATTTCCCGGTGTCCTAATAGTAGCAGTTATGTAGGGGCTATTTGGGAAACGTTCTAGAACCATGCAGGTCTTAAGTAGATCTTCTTGGTCTTAAAAAGGACCTAATATTTGAGTTTAAACAGTTAAATACGTTAAAGATTGCCAATGAAGGTTCTGTAGGGGTAATTTAAGACTAAAATTTCGCCTCGGGAATGCTTATAATTCTAAACTAACTATTTTTTCTCACAAATTCGTCATAAACAACAAGAAAATCGTTACTCTGGATTAACCAACTGTACTTGTTTTGTTAGTTTCATTCGGAGTACCGCGATAGAGTCGTTTCGAAGATAAATTGCATTTAAATCGCGCATTCCGTGCAAAATGTGTTTCTTTTTTTTTGTCTGCCATTTTTTGGCTTGACGAAACGCGCGGATACTTTTGTGTAACTATTTGTTTCTATAAATAGCGCGTATAATTCAAATCGCAAGATAAATTATTAGATAATTGTCTGAACAAATGGTCGCAAAAAAAAGAAGAAGCTCGTTACTGACCGAAAAATAGCCTACGACGCGACGCGTGGTTGATGAGTTGTTCGGGCGGCCGGCCGAGGACTTCCATTATGCACGCCAGCTGTTCCACCTCGTCCTCACCCGGGAACAGCGGGAAGCCCGTGTACAACTCGGCTAATATGCATCCCAGACTCCACATGTCGATGGGCGTTCCATAAGGAAGCCCGAGGATCACTTCGGGGCTCCTGTAAAATCGCGATTGTATATACGTGTACACCCGCTGATGACTGTAACAGGATGAGCCAAAGTCGATCACTTTAATGCCACTGCTGCCACGTTGCTTCAGCAAAACGTTTTCCTGCGAAAATAAATGTCAATAGTTAGCCGGCGTGTTTTTTTATAATGCAATATTAAATTAATTTCGGCTTTTGCACCGAACGGTAAATGCAAAAGTATTTCGTTTCACCGGCGGAATATCTCGTTTGGACGTTAAATTACAAAACTGTGTTCCACTGGATGAAATTAATTTTAATTAAATTCTATTCAAATATTAAATTAAAACGCCTTTTTTAGGAAGCAGTTTTTTAACGGAACGCGTGATAACTTGCTACGACACATTAATAGCATCATTATGAATTAGTTATGAAAATGGGTTTTTTGGTTTCAGATTTAAAAATATGCGTCGCGAATTTCTTTCTTTCCGTTGACGAGCGAAGGTTAAATTAGTTCTTGTAAAAATCATACTCACGGGTTTCAAATCACAATGAATAATTTTTTCTCGATAGAGCAGCTTGAGACAGCTCACCAGTGATGCTGCGAATCTTCGGATGAGGGTCATACTGAACCCTCTGTAGCCGTTCTTTTTGATCAACTCATACAGGTTTATGCTGTGCGTGATATAAGGGAGTATGTATTAGTATTAGTCGACGACAGCCTTATGTGTTTGTTCTAATTATAGCGATCATAGATCCGCGTTAATTTTACAACTATAAAAATAATTTGAAATTTGTATTTCAAATGCGAAACTCAAAAGTTTGTTTACTTTATGAGCGTCGTTATACATGATATAAAAGCATATATAAAAGCGCGCTTCAAACAAATGTAACTATTTATTTATAAAAGTCATACAATGACATTTAAATATTATTTCAGATATTTATGATTTACGTTACCTCGGGCACGTTTATATATATATATGCTTACATAACTTTCGATTATGCTATATATATGTTATAAATGTTACTTGTGATCTCGGTACTAATGTACTTATATATTTTTACTAATCAGAATGTAACAAAGTTACTAATGACAAACAGTGATGTTTGAGAATAATCACAGAGCAATGGTATTGCTGATAAAATTGAATTGTTCCAACTTTTGCTTAAACTTTCTTCAAACATTTGCAATTACTGAAAAGCCGCGCTTTTATACTTCGTTGTCGTTAAAAAAGATATTAATAAGAACATCTTCGTTTTTTATGGACTCATTGCTTGAAAAAGGTACGGATACTTCTTCCAAGTGTGTTACATAAAGCCTTTTTTGGTTTCAACAAACCTCATTAATTCAAAGCTGATACATAAGTGATTGCGGAAATAAAAAAATTCCAACATATGTACTACGTTGTGTTGCGAATTGGCCTCTAAGTCTTTCTTCCTGAGATGGTCCAAGATCCTTACTTCAATTAGAGCTTGACGATGGAATCTTCTCTTGTTTCTGCAAATTCAGTTTAAGCAATTAATCAATATGCTAAATAATAAACACACACATACATATATACTAATTGTTTTCTTGGAAATTAATACACTCTTATTATAAGATACTTTTATATCGAGATTTTAGAATTTTAAAGACAGATTAAAAAAGTCATATAAAAAATAAAATCATGAAATGAAATAAATAAAGAAAATAGATTTACTCCAGACGTCTTTGTTTATTTCGCGTTTAAACTAAATTTTACGTCAAATAGATTATTTCTAAGAGTGTAGATTTCATATCTACAAATATACAAAGTTTGATAATAATTATTATAATGAATTATGATATCAAATAAAATAAATATTAGAAAAGATATGATATTTATAAGTAATTTTATAATAATTCATTACAATATTTACTATCAAATTTTTCTCGGTATATAAACTGTGAAAATGGTATCGTAAGATGAACCACGTAAATTGTTACTAGAAATATAAATGACCTTCAATATTTATTTTGTTACAGTAACGTATTTGAATTAATCATATTACAAAGTTAATTTATATAAACTATAATCATTCACGGCTTTTCATTATCCAAATTGTATATAAATTGTGCACCAAAATGTACACCGAGAAAAACTTGTAATAAAAATTTACTATAAATATGACAATGAGAGACGATGTGTTTCGTAACTTTATATAATTTGTACAAAAAAATATTGTTCATCTAAACAATTTTGCCATATACTTTACGCTAAAAATGTTGACATTTCGAATAAATATGCATACACTGTAATTACTCGTTACGCCGATGTGTAATTCATATTTATTTATATTTTACAAATATACATTTATATATACAATTTATATAATTCCAGTAAAACTGTTATCAACGAAATATGAATTTGTCCTCAAACTTTTTTCTCAGCATGCTCATTTCATCAACCGTACCTGATAATTTTGATCGCGATATATTGACCGGTTTTGTGATCCAACGCTCTTATCACTTGTCCGAAACTGCCTTTCCCGATAACTTCCAAAATTTCGTATCTGCAAAAGTAACATCGAAGTAACCGTTAAGTGTTATAAATTCGGTCGCTCTTAGCAGCGTCTGAAAACACGAGATACGTACCTATAAGAAATGTGGTCGTGTAAAACTTTGTTGTAACTTCCATTGTCGTCGTCGTAACCAGCGTTTTGAGGCGTGCCGTCTTCCCCGTGTATCTTGCACGCCGATAAGCCCATGTACCATATCTCGGAATACTTTCCGATTTCGGCTCGTTCAAACTCCGTGAGTCGCGATCCATAATACTTGGT
Organism: Psilanteris sp. ZL-2020; assembly: GCA_022817085.1. NCBI lineage: Eukaryota > Metazoa > Arthropoda > Insecta > Hymenoptera > Scelionidae > Psilanteris > Psilanteris sp. ZL-2020. The sequence goes on from JABFQC010002632.1 coordinate 12,259, forward strand.
TGCTTCTTGGGGCGTGATCGGCCATTTTCCACCTGTTATGACAGTCGTGCGTTACCATTTGCGTGTCATTTTACATACTCAAACTCAAACTATTCGTCGCGGATTCGAATCAAAAAGCTTCATCGCGAGGAACGTTCGTAACATGAATTGAATTTCCGGCTATTTTCCGACGAACTCGATCGTTTACGTAACCAACATTATAATTTAATGAAACTTTCGGCGATTGATTTTCGAAATGGAGGAAAAAAAACTATTTCGATTAATGCAGAAAAGGAAGAAACAAACAAAAATAATAAAAGCGCTCACCGTTTGACCTTTGACCGTTGCGAAAGCGTATTTCGGCTGTCCTGACGCGAACTCGTTACCGTTACTATAATTATTACGCAATTCCGACGAACAATACGAAAAATTGCACAAAACAAAATTCGAGGACCGAAAATTCGCAATTCTTCAATTGAAAGGCACAAAGAAGTTCTTTCTCGTCGTCGGAGTTCAATTAATTTGTCGCGTTACTTAAACATCGCCGGCGGTGTTGCTTCACTCGTTGTTTCGATTCTAATTTACTCGATTACTTTATATTCAGATATGATTTCCACGAAGTAATTAAACGTGACTCGGATCAATGGATGTTTTTTTTTTTTTTTTATATATATATAGTAACGGCAAACATCTATTGGAAATCGCTAATTGAATGAAAACTATTGTTTACCGTGTGGACTAGAGCCAAGAGTCTCCTGGATTGGCATATTGTGGATGCTGATTGCGTTCGGATTATTGGCATTGTTATTTTCAGACCTTTCTACTTTTGTGGTTTTCGTACTCCCTAAGGATGTAAGTTTCTGGAACAAAAAGATAAGACATTGGTATCGATATTTACGGCATTTATTTGCGTCGCATGCGTGACAAGACGTCGTAACAAGGGCGAGTGAATGATTTATCGTGCTTCGTTCTGTTATGTATTTTTTTTTTCATTATTTGCGCGCGGTTCTAAGCTTTCCCGTAGAAACGAGATTTTTTGTTGTCGTTTATTTATTAAAGAGGGAAATTGATGATTATGATGGACAAAGTGAAAAAAAAATCGCCCGCTGGAACAGTAAAAACCGGTCGGTTATTTGCGCAAAAATAACGGCAAATGTCCGTCTGAATTGAAAGAAATGGCACAAATGTTATCGAACAGGACCGATAAAGGAATTATCTAAGCTTTTGCGTTGCGCATTTGGACGCGCTAATGCCAGATCCACGCGATGTTCGGATTCCATTAACCCGCTGGGAAAGAAAATTCGTTGTTTTAAAAACCACTTCATTGGACGTTAACGTTGCGAATCATTCGCCGTTTATGCTTTCGTTTCGTAAACATCGTATTTTTTCATCAACGACGGAAAGACTCGAGCGAACGATAAATTTGCAAAATTTTGTTCGCGGGTTCGTACAGACGTGTCGAGTGAATCTAATGATGTTGTTGTATTGGCGGTAGAACTGCAATTTTGCAAGAAACGGTATTTGTATGGTTGAAAAAATGCGAGACAAAAAAGTCGGAACGGGGAGTTTTAGAATTATCATAAATAAAGAAGAAACGTTCGTTTTTATTGCTTATGACTTGTTGTCTAATGGGAAATAACTGGTGGTGAAAAATATATATATATATATATATATATGTTGGCAGTAAAATGGTGTATTACATGTTTTTTTTGTATCTACTCCTGGAAAGGTGAGTAATTCAAAATGATGAAAATTGATTTGGTCGCAGTGCAATGCGAAAGTGCATCGGTGCATAACGTTTCACCAATTTCGAAGCTTTCCATGCGCAGGTTCAATGCTCCATGGTGAATTATTGACCGAGCATCAGACAACTATATTCTATGTTAATAACAAAACACGATGGCAGTTGGCCATTTTTGTCATATCCCAAACATATTTTTCTTCGACATTTTGCAACACTTTGAAAGTTTATTACAAAAAAAATGCATACTAAAACGTACGATAATAGACGCGTAACATGCAACGGTTGCACCTATTGTGGCGTTTGTTAAATTTCAGAAAATATTTTTTTTTATTTTATACTTTGCTTCTTTTTTACAGCTTGATATAATTTTTTTAGAAAAGCCTTTTCAACTTTGATTGATTAATAAAACAAACACGAAGGTAAATTGATAAAACGAACAAACAAACAAAAGTTTAGTTCGCGCTATTCTGTAATTAATTAATTGAACATTGCATTATACCTCCTAAAGATAACAAAAGTTATTAATTAATCACTAATGCATTGTTACGAGTCAATAATTTCTTTAATTTAATACTATCGTCATTATATATTGCAAAAAGGCATATATAAAAATGAATCGATATATTATATACTTTTATTTTAATAATAATTATACCTGTATTTTAAAGAATTCTTTGACTTATTAAAATAATAATGTTTTAATTTAAAACGTTAACGTGTATGTAGATTATCTTTTTATATATATTTGTATACGGATAAAAAAATTCCCGTAGATATTTCTATTTCGATTTTTTGTTATATAAATGTATTGTTTAAAAATATTATAAATAAAAAAAAATCCATCAATTATTATTAATATGTAACGAAAAGGTAATTTTTGCGAACGGAAACTTGTCAAACTACATCAACATAAATGAAATCGCCGATGATTAATATTCATTTCACTTTATACGCGTTCATTAACATTTTCAAATAATTGGACAAATTATTCCTGCTGATTATCCTCATCGTTTGAAGTGTAATTTTTTTTTCGTTATTATTATACAATCCCAGTATCTCATAAGCCCGTTTCGTACATGCGTGACAGATATTATAAGTTACATATTGACAATCATTCTTATAAAATTATATATTTGTAAAGCGTCTATTTTTTTCGCGGCGAACAGACTTGCTGGTGTCGCAATGCATTTCTTACATCACAATTGGCGCTCGGAAGGACGATTCAATATTCTGTTAATTTCCGTTTAAAACAGCAATTATTCAGTGCATCCATGCAAAGATATTTTATACGAATTAGTTATTTCTGGCAGTTAGCAGTCATTTGACATATTTCGTCATGAAATTCAAATGACCTTTGTATTATATTAACTGACTAGAATCATTGAATATCGATTATTGATCATTCGCGAGTTAACAAATTAGTTTAATAGTAGACAAACCATTGGATTCTTATTACATAATGTATATTATGTTCTATATATATATATATTGATTTTATCAGTTAATTGTTTATTTATTAATTATAAGACAGAACTGAATGTTATGTATAGTAATACGGGCAATGCAAATATTTATACCCCAGATCATTTAATATTAAATAAGCAGTTTTCATAAGTGATTCCATATATCTCCTCATAACAAACGTATATCAGAC
>JABFQC010002633.1:0-15633 GCA_022817085.1 Psilanteris sp. ZL-2020
TGCCAGGAGTTTGGTAAATTTGCGTTGTATTCAAACATGTATTTTAATTATTCGTTGGTTAATTTTATATTTATTTTTAATGAGTAAGAGTATGAGATAGATTGACAAAAATGTTGTAATACCATGGGATTGGATAGGTGTGTTTGTTCCGGCTACTATTATTTAGCATGTATACAGTATATATTTAAATTCAGGACAAAAAAAAAGGTTATGCGGATAAATGGAAGGCATAAAGATTGAAAATACTAATATTTATATACCCGCTTACAGAGATTGTGTGGTGATATTTTGAAAGGGAAGGGAAGTAATGTTATATAGAATGAAAAACTTCGTGAAAGAGAAGAAACTAATTTTAAGTACAGAAGAATCAGATTTTAAAAGGTATGAGTTTTAAGAAGAAATGGCAGAGATAAAAGAATAAAATGGAATAGCATACGATTATAGATGGAATGGAACAGAAGAGTTTATTAAATATGTGGTAAATTAGAAAGAACAGAGAAATAAAGGAATGACGGAATAACAAAAGATATAATGATGAAGGAAATTGTATATTATATAATTGTATATTAAATCAATTAAAAGATATAAATACAAAACTTGAGATATAAATACATTGGATAATGAAACGAAAATAAAGTAGAGTTCTGAATGTAGTGAAAAAGGAAGATAAAGAAATAAAACATATCAGGTGTAATGAGAAAGTTGAAATACAAAAAAATATTAGATTATAAATTTAAATAAATTTGTTATTTATAATGATGTGTATGATTTGAAAATTGTAACAAAACTTAAATATTCATTTAATTATAATGATGATAATTGAACAATAATTATTAACTGAAAAGTGAAGTTTTCCTCGCTATTATTCTCATATATAATTAAATGAAATTCGTGTGAATTTAGCGATTAATTATTATTTATATATAAAACATGATAATTTGGAGCTTGTAGTAAGAAGAAATAATTTAATTTTAACTACAGATAATTAGTTCATAATATTTATTTTCAATATTTGATTTCTGAATCTATGCTTTAATCTTTTCATATTAATAGGTTAATTTCACATTAATCATAGTAAATAACAAAGGCTCACGAATTGAACCGAGTCAAGTGAACAATTTTTATTTCAAGTAATTCGATCAAGATTGTATATGATTCGTATACTTTTAAAGTCAGAACCAAAATCAATCCACCACATAATAAATAATAATTTATTAGTTGTTGTTTCACGGAGATTGCATCAGTGAGAGCAAAATATTTTGTAACAGATAATGGAGAACAGGAGAGGGAAAGAGCGAGACAGAGATAGAACGAGAACGAGAGGTTCTCCGCCCGATTACGGCGCGGTTATTGTTTGGACACGAAATATCTTCCGGCGAATGCGCGCAATTCATTCAATTAGACGATACTTTTGATTTAATGGAAATAGAATGAATTCGGTACACATTGTAAATGAAATTACGTTAACAATTCTCTATATTTCAATCCAAAATATTGAGATTCGATCACTCGCTTGCGTGGCTGACACGCAATTACTTTCCGTTTATTGATACATTATGTTTGATCGCGAATCACGCAAACGACAATATTTGCGGATACGTTTTTTAACAGCCAAGAATTTCAAGGAATTCATTTTGTTTTACGCGTGGTGGGTGACGTACATGCAACCAATGCGCGCAGAAACGTTTTCTATTTATGCAACATCGAAATTTGCAATTCCGCGTTTATTAGTTGAAAAAATTATTCGACACAACGTTGAAACGTCGGCTGGATTATATTTGCAATAAAACTAAACTGAAATTCAAATTGATTACATCGGTGAAAAAGAAGATTATTTTAATTTCCAAACTTATGTCAACTTGAATTTATAGTTTATATTATTTCAGTTTATTCAATTTAATATGATTTTCGATCGATTGATCTTAAAACATTTGTATTAACTTTTACTCTCCAAATGATGATTTTTTTGTTTTATGTATGAACAATTTTTTTATTCCAGTTTGGAAGTGAAAAGCGCGTTGTCCTCGTCAAGTATTGGAACAGCAAACATGGCAAATGTGCAACTCGAAAAGGAAAAGAAGAAGACCGGAAATCTGAGTGCAAATGCAACGAACAGTGGTCGCACAAAAGAAAAGAAGAAGGACAATCATGCGGTGATTTTTGTGCCAATGGAAACGAGCGATGAGGAGGCGCAGACTGTCGACGCAATTGGTAAGTCTCGGTGCATGAAATTGGTCCACTTTGCACGTGCAAAACGTGTAATCCACTTTTTTATCGCCAAACGAAATGTTCGGGTTTTGTCGGGCATGAATTCCAAAATCACGCGCGTACACTAGTATATAGTGTCATTGTTCGACGTTTATTTATGACCCTAGATGATGAGCTTGTGGTAAACCGAGTTATTGCATTTTCTATTTATATCACACGGTTGGATTGATGTGCAGCAAATCTCTTAATTTGAATGCATTTGTGTTCAATGGTTTATTTCAATTTAAGGAAGATCAATTTTGATTTGACATTATGACCTTGGATGAATGGGCTCACGAGGCTCTGAATTGACATATTTTATTTTTTAATAATTTATTTATTTATTTAGCGTGAAGAAATTCGAGAAGAAAATATTGTTACAATTTTATATATTTTACATCGTTAAATGCAAGTCATTTTAAAACGTTGATATACAACGTGATGACATTAATTAAATAAATGTGCATTGTATGTCCTTGGAATTAAAGTACCTTTTCAATCGTACTGGTCAATTAAAAGTTACTTTACCTTTCAGAACGTCAACTTAATCATTCTTTAACAAAAACGCAGCTGATAAATGAAAATTCCAGAATTCAACTTCAACGTCCACCAGATTCATTATCAAATGATCAGAGCATCAAATTAATTATTGCTACATTCATTATTTTAATGCATATAACGTCGATCAAATATCAAGAGAAACCAATAAATGAGATGGGAGCATTTTTTTTGCTATAACGCGCAGAATAAAATGCGATGAACAATTTTTGCTCATTAGGTTAGGTTAGATAAAATTCATTTTGGAACATGTCATAATCCGAACTGGAAATAACACTGATACGATTGACGTTCGATTTTACGTTGCTTAAAATAAACGTACGGGGCGTTAGCATCGCTCTTATTTTTTTATTTGCTTTTTACCATTCATTCGCTGTCCGGCTACTTGAGTTTTATTTCTCGTTTTTGCTCGACCTGGTACAAATTCGCGTTTTGTTTCACCATGACTGAACGTTGAATGTTTTATGACTTAGTATTTCAGTTTTCGCGGTCGAATTAAAATTGTATCTGCTGGTTTTAAGTTTTTACAATATTTGCTGCTCGAGTTTGAGAGTTTAAGTAGATCTACGTACATGTGTGCTTATACAAATAATTGTTACAGAACGTCCAGAATTGGATTAAAACGCGTTATCAAAAATGAAATAAAGGGAAATATTGATGTTAGCGTTTCGGGGTGGCGTTGTCTTCGTGCATAAAGAATAAAATGTGAAATTATTTCTTTCGGATTAAACATTCAAATCAAAATAATGGGCACTTCGAAGCTAGGCTAATTCTATGACATGATATGTAATTAGTTCTTGCTAATTCACTTGTCTGCTACTGTATTATTCAAATTATTGGTTCAGCTTCAGCAAGTCAGATGAGGTCATTGATCAATTAGAATGCTTGTCAATAACGATTTGGAAAAACGATATTTATTAGTAATTTGCATAAAAATATATTTTATTGCATGTATTTTGACGTATTTGCACAAACAAAAATGTATTATATTTGATTAAAAGGTAATCAATTCGTATTTCATAATGCGGAATTACTTACACAATGAATGAATTATGAACAAACACTTTGTCAATAAAAATAAATAATGTGATTAAAATGCTCTAATTGGGTTTCTCTTTGATTATTCAATAAGTTTCTTTTGAGTATGTTTTGTTCTTTTAATATGCATTTGAATATGATAACAAATCAATGTTTTAATTAAATGACTATAAATATTTTGAATAAGAGAATTCAAATTATATTCTAAAATTATTTCTGTATTCAAAAAAGTAGTGTAAAGAATAAAGAAATAAAACGGATACAACGATTCCTCCGAAACCAGGAAACTGGGTGATATATGCTTTAGAATAAACTTAGAATGCCAGTAACATGTATTTAAAAGCGTGTATTTTCGATGTCCTTATTACATGGTTCGTTAAACATATGACAATTGTTCGACTATTCCTACTTTGAATCCACGGACTCACTCGCACTCTGCTGCACTGGTCCGACCTCTTCAGCGACGCTACCACCACTTGCGGAGTCGTCGGCATTCGAGTGGCACAGCTTCTTGTGTTTGTGAACGAAATAATAACTAGGGAATTTGCTGCCGCAGATCTTGCACGGGTAATACTGCACGTTCAGGTCGGCGAATTTGTCCTCCTTCTTTTTGACCTCGGGACGCTGCTGCGCCGCTGTCTCGACGTCCGACGCGAACAGATGGCGCCTCGCGTGCTTTTTGTAGCAGTACTGCGACTTAAACGAGTGTCGACAGTACTTGCAGGTGTAGTGGCCGTTGTGCGGCCGACCCTCCGACTCAACGTCGTGCTCCGGACGACCGTTCTCGTCGTTCTCGCTCGAGGTGTCGTCGTCGAGACAAGCCCGTGGGCGCTTTGGTGCCACCACGCCAGATGGCGCCGCGTAATTCTCGTTGAGCACACGGTGAAACTTGATGGGCCCGTCGCAACAGGCGATGTCAAAGATGACATCGGTGGCGCCCCGGGTGTCCGCCCGGCGGTCGGTGCTGGACCTAGAGCGAGCTCGGCTGCGACCTGGCTGGTCGATGTCGGTCACGGACACACGCTCGCTGCTGTCCGATAGACAGGGTGAGGTCGTTTTGGCGGCCGCATTCGAGCACCTGTTGGTAGATTTGGCTGTTTCCTGGTCAGGATCGTCGACCGACGAGTGGGGACCCCGGTGGGTCGGCGAAGGTGTCCGAGAACGTAGGGGGCGCTGCAGAGGGAATGAAGTCGGTGACGATGGATGGCGAACGCTAAAATGATTAGAGTTGGAATTGGATTTGGTTGCTGATGATCAGATGACTTGAACATGTTAAAGCATATTTGTTATTGTTTTATTATGACATCATGCATTGTTTAACAAATTCGGACAAAATTTCAAATGATCTTTGCATTTTATCAAGTAACATTACGATTAAATAAAATTGTTTCAGATTTAAAATTAAATTTCGTCATAATGCGAGCACCTGTAAGACACTGTTCCGGCTGTTTCGTGCAGCATCGAAGGTGATAAAACGGGTAGCGTCGGCGGTATTTGCAAGTGATTTAAATGCGAGAGACCAATCGAGCCGGGCGGATAGAGGCTTGGTTGTGGCCAACAAAAGGGGGGCGCTACTAGTCTGTTTGGCACCGGTCGTAAGATACTACCGCTCTGGGTCGCAGGCGGTGAAAGCGGCAACGTCGGCGGTCCTCGCAGTCGCAAAAGAGCCCGTCGACACTCTTCTAGGGCACCTGGCATGTGCAAAAGATGCGTCGCCAATAAAATTCTGTAGATATTTTCGGAGGTCACTTCCAGTCTACCTGTGTACATATAATTTAGAAGCGGCGCAAAGTCCTCGCCACCTGCAAACACATTTTACATTCAAATTTCAAAATTGTTGTGTAATTGGACTCAAATTTCAATTCACGCGACAATGTATTTGTAATTTAAAAAAATTACTTTACATATGTATTTGAACATAAACGAATATCGTTTGTTTTCTTTAATAATCCATTTTTAGACACCATTTACATCAATTTATTATGCCCGGATTAAAATATTTTTGAAACTGGCAAAATCAAAATCGTCCGCGTCATTTTTAAGATGAAAAATTGGTAGTCGCATAACAATTTATGATCTATTAGCAAATCTGGTCAATTTCAAATGATTATGAACACAGATAATCGTTTAAATTCTTTTACAGAATTTCACAGCGCAAAAAAAAGTGTTATTTTGCATCCACTTGCTTAACCACTGAACACTTGTGATTGACATACCGAATGCACACTTCTGAAATTAAACTGGTAACAGTTTATTTACCAACGGAGGACACCGTGATCGAGGTTATGCTCGAGTCGATGGCCATGTTCCCACTGGAAGTCGGTACCGCGGGCGATGTCGTCGCCAAAAGTGCTTTCATATATCCGCTATGCATCGCCAGAATCTCCTTATGAGCGACAAATTGGTGCTCGCCCTGGTTGCCGACGCGAACCACGATATCCGGCGGCGATAACCTATCCAGTCTAGGATAGCTCTCCTCTGCGCCAAACCAGGCTCTGTACAAGCTATACATCATAACTTGTGGTTCTAACAGATTCGAACCGAGCACCAGGTTCCACCGACCAAAACACCTCGGTGCTGACCCAGACACTCTTCACGTATTATCATCACTGTGTGCCAAATTGGTGCGTCCTCGGAACAACCACTTTACGATATCTTGATTCATTGAGTCGCGTAATAAGATAAGCAAATTGCCAACGGTTTGGTGACGATTAGGGTACGACAAACGGACGGGCTATGACTGTGATTTGAACGCCAGGAGTCACGGTTTGACTGGCCGCTGCCTCGCGCGCTTTCACCCCTCTCTCTGCGGACGGCGGCGGGATGGGTTCCGCCCCTGCGGCCACCAGATTGGCTGTTGGAAATACGCGCGCTTCTTTATCCATACATCTGCATACACGATGGATTCATTCTCCACTTGCATTTCACTTATTTTTGTGTTTGTTTTGCGAATATTGTGGTACAACTGTTCTGAGATTGTCGCAAATTCGGGCGGTGCGTCTCTTGAGGATTTGTTACCAATTTGGGTCCGTTATCCAATTTCATTTTGGATAACATTCTTTTTGCCTTAAATTATGTTACCTTCGGGGACTCGCGTATGATTATTGTCTTCTCCTTCGTTATTGCTAATTTGCAACGAATTTGCCTTTAAACTCAAAAAGCCGTAAGTTTCATCGCCCACGAGCAGCGAAGCCCGAATAAATAATTATGCCTATATGGGTATTATATAATTATAATTATGCTTTGTTTGTTCGCGGTCTCGATAAGAGAGATCTTCACGAAGAGTAATCCTGCATGCCTTTCGCAGTCCTTGGTAATGTTGTTCATCAAATTAACCCCGGCTCTTCTTTCCCAACGCACAACTGTATTTGCATAATAACGTTTATAATTCAGGTTATGTTTAATTTCGCTTTATTTCTCCGCCTACGATGGGAAATTGAGCGATACTCTTAGCCCGGCGCTGCGGCAGGGCTACGCAAATACAAGGATATTTTCATTTCATACTGCCGCCAGGGCTGATGTGATATTTTTTGCAACATCAACGATGTTTCTTCCGCGAACAATGTGTTTTCTTTAATTGAAGGAAACGCGTTTGTCCATGACGTTCCGCTGACGTCAACTGGTTTTAATGCTCAACTTGATTGTTTTACTTGTGTGTCTATGCTAATTCAGGGTTTTAGCTAACGAGATTTGGCTTATTGGATGGAATTGATAATGGAAACAAACGTGTTATGCCACTCTTTTTCGTAACATTTTTCTGACATTAAATCCTGATATTCTGTAAATCCTGAATTGTTAACATCTCAGACTGACTATTTAAACCTGGTGAATAATTCTGCAGGAGTCAATATAAAACTACAATGAAAGCAGTTGAACGTTATTGCGTCTGAATCCTTTTCCTCGATCTTCGATTTCTGCAAGAAGTAATTGCCAATCAACGAGAAGACAACAAGCGTAACGATATTTAAATAGTCGTCCCTGGTGCATAAGTAGTAATCGTTGTGACATTCGCGCCAATAAACAAACGCTTGCGAGAAACCGGCGCTGAATAGGAGGACGATTACGCACATTTCCCAAGGGTGCGGAGAGTTTCAACCCCTACGTCCTGCCACGTCCCTGGCTCTCGATACCGCACGCTAAGCTAAAACCAACCACGACACGGAAGGTCCACAACCGACGTTCCAGTCCCTTTGCGATGAATGCGTGACAGTTCAATCAAAACAGAACCTGTCTTTAATCCCCTTTTTTCTTTGTTGACGCTTGAAACCAAATCCAGCCTTTATTAGCTGCTTCTTTTGTTTTTTTTTTAATTTGTCTTGCTTTTCGTCGACGGCTTTCTGACCGACTTCTGGATGAATCTTTGTGATTCATTCATTTCATTTGTGACTAATAATCAGAATTATTTTTGTAAGAATATGATAATTCAATGTTTTTAATTTTCTTTATTTTTATTTAATTATCTTATTTGAGTCTAACACACATCCACGTGGACTATGCAGATATATTATTATTGTTAATATAAAATGTGTATTTTCAATTTCAATTTAAAAATATTGACATTTTTACTACATCCAATACGAGCCAATAAATATTTTTGTCAATCACTATATTGACAAATAATGATAATCAAATTATAGTCAAAATTGAACCACTGATTTATATCACTGAACTGTCAATAATGCAATGCCAAAACTTAATTTTGCCAGATAATCATTATGGTCAAATCGATGGATGTACGTATTACTAGATTAATACTATATGGATATTATATTATTATATATGTTATCTTAAACGTGGTCGAATGTCTATGCACATGAATATTTTTAGATTAAATGTTGCAGCAATGACAAAGTGATATATATAAATATATATATATATATATATATATATATATATATATATATATAACATATATGTATATAACAAATATTTATTGTGTTACATGTATATTTAATCGTTGACGTATTCTGTTGTAAATAATTAATATGGTATATGTTATTCCATCATTGCAACGATAATTTAATTTGAGTGAAAATATTTTGTTAAAAATATTATACAATTTCTGGCAATACCCAGTGGTTTATTTAAACAAGTGCAATTTTGGTAATCGCTAATTTCCACATCTTTTTATGATACATAACGAGATGTAAATATAAGCTTGAATTACACTCAAATGTTACTTTGTAAATGTCGATACTAAAAATCAGTGATTAGAAATAAAAGAAAAATGTTTGAATTAGAAATAATATCCAAAATTACCGAAATTAAACCGATTCCTGACGGATAGTAATTGATATATATATACATGTATATAAATTTTAAATCTCATGAAATTGTATTGATAAGTGTTCAGCACACCGCCGATATTAGAACGCCGATATTACAAAGGCAAAATCTTTTAGCTCTTTTAAAATTTGCCCGTAACTTAAAAATTCAGTTTGGCGCGGAACAATTGTTTTAATGCCTCCGATTCGTGACAGGATAAACTCTGCAAACACTTTTGACTATATTACTAGAATCTCGAGAACAAGACACATACCCTCATAATCCACGTCTTACTTATTACAGTTAAAATGTGTGGCACCAAGAACACATTTTGATACAGAAATATACCGGAGACAACGTTTGTCAATATTCTCTTTTGCTTGAATATTGGTGTATGTGTAGGCGTGCATCGGTGAAGTTGGATCTGCGCTGGGAGTAAATTGGTGGTGAAATTAAATGGAGGAGCAGGTTGGGAAGGCCGTTATGGAGGTTGACTGCTGAGTTGGAAGCGACCGAGCTAATTAGCGTCTTGATTTACTTAATCCCAATTAATACTCCTGCTATCTGCAACGGGTGCTGCCATCTCCGTCCTCGTCTTTTGCCGCTTCTCCCTCGCTCGCTCTCGTCGGCACCCTGGCCGCCCTTCCCTCTCGCCAGACGAATGCAGTCGAAATCAGCATTCGCGCTCGCCGCTTCAGCAAATAGCGGATTATGTACGTTATGGTTATAACGCAACTAATGTAACTGCCGCATTAACACGAGACTACGAATCGTGCTGGGCAATTTCGATTAACAAAGAGCGCTTTACTAAGGGATTTTGTGGTTCTGGGCTTCTTCTAACGAGTGACAACTGCATAGTCCTCCTCTGGTGCTGGTTTAAGACCTTTGGATCTTAAATTTATATTCCGTGGCAAAGAACGCAAACTCGAGACCAATGTTTTTAATTAGATAATTTTTATGATGGTTTATTTATTTAATATTATAAGATATATTTCAAAAGTAAATAACGTATATATTTACCATTTAAAATCTCATTTTGCAGACCAAACAAATCTAAAACAAAAAACAAAAATATAGTAATTTATAGTTTTACACTTGTATTCATAGTGTTCATAGTGCATCACATATGTATATATGACATTTTTAAATTCATCAATTAACAATTCGAATTTAATGCCTTAAATTAAAAAGTCGGCTGATCTTCCAGCATTTACAATAAGTTACTGGTTATTAACAAACAGTAGAAACCTTTGTTTTTTGCTTTATATCGCAATTATATCGATTGAAACTACAGTAAATCGTGTTCGCACCTGAATCGGCACGATTATTTAATGATGGACCAATTGGGAGCTGTGAGCTGTGCAGAGCCACGTTTGACAAATTTCGTTATTTCTGTCATGTATTTGCTGCTCATCACTCGAATTAAATTGAACACACTTGGATAATATGGCAAGAGTATTTACAGATAATAAACATTCTTGCTTCGCAGCTAATTAATAACGCGCATGCACTTTAATATCGTAAACATTTATTAGCTGTTAATTAATCTAGTTATGAAATACTGTCGGCAGAGCAAATTTTGTGCAAAATGACAAAATTAGCGCTAATCCCAATGAATCGCATGAACAATAGCAAAATTAATTACTTGCATCGTAGTTATATTAAACAACGCGGTCAATTAATATTCCACGTTAACATTTTGTTTGATTAAATAATGTAGATATTTTGCAAAATGACTATGTGACACAGAATAGGCACTATAAGAATAATTTGGTTTTACACGCTCAGTTATTTGCAAATAGAAATAATTTGTTTCAACTTTTATTGTCGTAAATAAATTTTTATTTCAATTCGAGTTATTTAATTGCGCTGTTATTTGATAACTGCTAGTTTGTTAGTGATGAATTTATAATAATAATGACAACGTTTGTGCAAATGTTTTGATTCATATCATTATCATATTACGATGAACGTTGATAAAGGTGAATTTGTAAAATTTGCAAATAAAGGTAATTTATTTACAGTGATATAAAATTGACATTGCACTTATTTACCGCTAACTTATTTTAATCCATGAACTGTAAATTTATATTCATCTGTATACACTGAGCAGAAAATCAGAATCAAGAAACGTTCATTTTTCAAATATACCTGTAACTATGTTAAATTTGAATGCAATGACAGCAAAATTTGTTTCCCTTGGGGTTTAAAGCTTTGACTGTAAGCAGCTTTTGATAAATTTTATTTTTATCTTTCCAAACATACTTTTGCAGGGGTGCTGAATGTTGCATTTGAGTACACTGCCTTCTTAAAACATAATGCTACGGGCAAAATTACCATTTTGCGAAAAGCAAGTGTGTCAACCACACTTGCGAAAATGTTGTCACGACGATGAGTCACTGATGATTACTGATACTTGGGTTAGGACCTGTTAACTGACAAAATAATAGTTAGTAAGATCTAGTGAAAAGTTCAGTTAAATCAGTATCATAACCATCAAATTCAGTTAAATAAACTGTGGTTAAAATAACTATAATTTTAAGTTGTAATGCAGCCAAAACTGACATTTTTAACTGAAACAATTTAAATATTCAATAAAATTGACTGAATTAGCTGCCACGTTCCATCAAAATATCTGAAAAGATTAGATTTATTTTATTTTATTGGAATAAATATGTGATTTAAATAAATATTTTACCGAATCAGCCAAACATTATTCTCCGTGAACTAATTATGTTGAGTCGTGGCTATACATTACTGAAAACTCAGTTAATTTACTGAATATACAGTTTTTTCTCTGAGTGTATCTTATTGTTTAAGAGTCTGGTGTTGTTTTGGTGCTAATAGGGTGGCCGCTCAATTGTCAGCAAATAAATTTTGCACGCGCGCAACTAGAAGTCCATTTGGACTATTTAGGTGAAATCATCATTTGCACCGCAAGACAGACGTATACAATTTTTACGGTCTAAAATGATTATTTCTAATTTGAAAGTCGAGCGTATACACTTTGATGACCAACGTCACGCGGTATTAAAATGGCAGTATCAAAAATTGATTTAAAAATGTAAACAAAATAATGTCTGATAATTGTCGATATAACCATCGTTTGCGCTGTGATAAAATAGAAAATAAAAATGCTGAAGCAGTCGTTGAATTATCCGAAAATGATTGGAGGATACGTGACCTCCACAATGGCAACGTTAAAACACCCGGAATCGACGATTAAGTGAGTGGTTAACCGCGCGGTTTGTTCGTGAACGAGAGCACGCCCATCTGTCCCAATCCCTAATTGACATATGTTATTTGCACAGTCAAACCATAAAACCGTCGTGGCAATCAGATGTGGAGCACCATAACGATTGTCTGTTTGCACTGCGCTACACAGGATGTTGGAGCATCAAAGCTCAGATATTTTTTCACGGCGCCCTCGTGTACCAAAACATTCGGATCGCTTTTAATATAGTTTAACAATTTTGAAATATTTCTACATCGTAAATACGGATAAAATTAATCAACATTAAAGGAATTAAAAGGAACTGTTTTTACAAATACAAACTATCGATGACTATTCAATTTTGTAGGCCGCCTGAATAAAATATCTGCGCAAATAGATGGCACGAGTGTTTGTGAAAAGGGAAAACTAATCGCGAACGGTGCGCAATAAGGCGCTCGGGTTCTGTTTGCTTTTAATCATTTTCCGAATTCAAACGTCATAAATACATAAATAGAAAAACGATGGCCCGGAGCGCCTGGCTGTCCAACCGAGCAGGTTAATTCACTTGGCTTGTTTGCCCCCGCGCGCCGATTATTTTTTAACTCTTTTCAATCCAATCTTATTAGGACAAGCAGCGACGACGCGCGGATCCCCCGAAGCATAAAGGAGTATCAAAAGTCGCGATAATTGGCTCACGAGTATTTCGACGAGGGATTGTCCCGATGTAATTGACAATTCAGAAACTCCACTGATACAATATTCCCTTTGACGATACGCTCACGCCGCGGACCGATTTTCGATTGCGTATTTATATACGTCCGTTTGTTATATTTTTATCTTTCGAAAAATTACTTTATAAAAGTTTGATTTCAATGCAATCTGTGCGTTTCTTTACTTTGCGCTATTTTCCCTTGTTTTTTCAACGATCGATGTAATTCGACAATTTTTTCTATTACATTCAGTACAGTCCGCCAATCAACAAATACAGTCAAATATCAAAATAAAAGAATGTTTTTTTGTTTTATTTATTTATTTATGTTGGATAAATTTCATCGTTTCAGTTTGTCTGTCAAGTTGCATGCGGGTAGAATTCTGATTCTGGGTACTAAATACAATTATAAACAACCGTGTGTTTTAACAAGATATCAATAAAACAAATCCATTTCGAATAAATTACTCTCTCGCATTAACGCGCCCAATATATTTTCTACATTTCATTGATTATGCGTTTTTTCAATTCTTTGTTGCCAACAACTTGGCAACAATCGGTTTTACATAATTATACGTCTCACGGTATATATAAATACATTTTTATTATTCGCGATGATTCCATTTTGTGCGTTATACGCAGCAAACATTTTTGAGCAAATAATTTATGCTAGAATTCAAAAATAATTGTTTGTTTTTGTTTATCAAGTATCGTTGCGGGCGCGCGTTTCCACGAAATAACACGAAAATAATTGTTGTGATCCGTACACATGTTTAAAACAAAACATTTGTTTTTGACAACGAATTAATGTAATTTACATGCAAATTTCTTCGAGTTTCTGCACGTTATTCGACGTTTTATCATCGGTTCATTTTTTTATTTGCCAAATCGCTGAATCGAGCCGTGCGTTAAACAAACGAATCGAATAGAATACGCGAAAAATCGTGCTAATTAAACGGAAACAAGAAGCACGTTGTGAATGTTTTATGAGACGCGTATCGACCGACTTGTCGGTTTTTTTTTCTCTCACGGTATTCATTCCCGTTTCGATGAATAAAATGTGGGCCACCGAAATCGTCGCAAATACGCGCTTTATTTCGACGGTACAAAATGGCGGACGTGTCGGCGCGTGTTGCTTTATTCGACTCAAACTCTCAACTTGCAGCGCATTCTTTCAATCGAATTATACACTTGTAATTGGGCGATTTGCGTGATTTGCGCCACAGCAACAAAATACAAACGTAGACCATTTCACCTGGGAAATCATGTCATTTCCCGATATTGTTCCGTTCGCTGCGAAAAAGCATATTTTCGCATTGTTTTCATAACTTATTGCTCGAATGCAAATCGTATTCAATTAGATTAGACTAGCTGTACCGCGGCCATTGTTAATGCACGTAATAATATATTCAAATTATGGAAAAGTCTTTAATACATGTTATAGTAATTATATTAACGTGTATAATGTAATATACAACGATTATATATATGCATACGTACGCTGCGTTTTGGGGCCGAAAGACATTTTGTTCCCCATTTACGCAATGTTAAATAGAAGCCTGGTGTAGCATTTGAGGACGGTCTTCACCAGCTGTTGAATGTTGCGTTTGAGGACGAACCCGCAAACTACAGTACTGAGGCCCCCTAGGACCCTCACGTTTTGGGTTCGGTTAAATTTTCAAGGGGGGTTGCAAAAAACAACTTTGCGCACCCGTAACTAGGGGCCCAATTGGGGCGCATCCTCATTTGCAACGCTGGGCAAACAATATATATAGGTTTATATATAGTAAATTGTTGAAATTTTCTCGCTGAAATGTTTTGATGCTTTTAATTCAAAACCGTCATAAAAATGTAGTATTATATATATTATAATACCAATTTTTTGTAAATAAATTGATATTTATTTTTAATACGTGGTAACAAGAAATTTAATTTATTATTTTGTGACAAATTCGTTTGAAACGACAAAAATTGGATAACATAATTTAAATTCATACATTTATTATAAATAATTAAATATCAAAAAAAGAAATTGTTTTTTAAAGCGATAATATTTTGCAAAGCCGATTCTGTTGGAAATACAAAAAAATGGAATCTATCATTTTTCACTGTTACATAATAACTCAATTATTTACTCATCATACTATATACTTTGATTGTTCCGAAACTAGTTTTCATAATGTTTGTCATATCTATTTTTTATATATGAGTCACGATTAAATCATTTCATTATCTAATTACCTACATTTTAAAATAATCTTACAAATTTTACTAAACTATGTAATAATAGAAGGAAAGTTTTATAAAAATACTATAAATTTTGGTTACAAACTTACAAGTTCGTTAAATATTACCTAATTACAAAAACGTTTATTTCGACTTTTCAATATTTATCTTACGCTAATTATCTTGTTTGGTAAGATTTGTAGGAATTTATAGGATTATTTTTTTCAGTGTATACTGATTCCATTCCACGTATACGATTACCTGAATGCTGTTAAGGGGATTCTTCAAGTCTAATATAACGGACTAGTGTTTTCTTTTATTGCAGTATTAAATTTGGTTTTTAATAAAATGCAAGAATTTGCGCACATTTTTAGCT
>JABFQC010002634.1:0-15633 GCA_022817085.1 Psilanteris sp. ZL-2020
CTACTAGACTAAGGCTAGTTATACCAACATAACATATGACAACCCAATAAAAATGTTACCAATCAGCGGCTTTAACACGCGTGTATATTTACAGAATGATATTAAATTTCCGAATAAAATAAACATAAATACATGTCGCATTTTAGACTCGGAAATTTAAAATTTATTGCGCCATGAAGTTTTAAATAACCTTGATAATAAAAAAATTTAATTAAAAGTCCACTTAAGAGAAATTAAAAATACTATTATACACTTTGATAATAATTCTATCGTATTATCTAAACCTTTCGAAAACACCAGATGTAAAATCAGGATACCAGCATATATTTCATTGACTGCAATAATTTACTCTTAAATAAAGATTAATAATTGAATTTTAACAAAAAGTATACATTTGCAATTATTTTCATTTTTTGAGTACACAAATTATAAATGTTATTACTAAAATATTTATCACTTTGTATACTCTATAATACTAATATTGATTTAACTTATAATTTAAGAAACGATAAAATTTCAATGTATATGTATAAATTTACATCTTAAAACGCACTGGTTTTATTTGAACCGTTAATGCTGCATATATAAAAAATCAAACGATGTTGCACGTACAGAGTAATATAAGTACTCTATATACGGAGTAATAAATTGTTTTATTTAGCCAATTGATTAAGAATGATCACTAACGCAATTTGTGAAAATTAAATAACATTCATCAAGCTAAATGCAAAATCTGCAGACAATAATTTGAACAACTGTTAGATTAAAATAATTAATTGCATTTGAACGACATAATTGCTTGCAAAAAGAGTATACGGATATTGCCGATGATTCAACATGTAGATGCAATTAAATAAAATTTAATCAATGATAAAACTAAATGATACAATTAATTTGCATTACAAAATGCATTCATTTATTATCTTAAATTGTGCATCAAATTTATGATCTTGTATCATTAAATCATACAATTCGAAAATTGTAGGAGCAAAAATACAAATTTATAAATATGCACGTAAACAAATCTAATCTAGTTAAAAGCCTTTATAACAAAAATAATTACCGTTGGAAATCATTAATCTTCATAACAGACATCTACGTAATCATTGACAGGACATATCATTTCCTATAAAAAAATCTTTGTTCCTACATATACACCATACACTTAAAAAAAATTTAGTTAGCACAAGCATAATTTGGTAGCCTTAAACATACACGGAGAAAAATAAAATTGAAATTTTACAATAAAATAAACGAAACTGCTTGGAAGGAAGAAACTTCAAATTTGTCTAATAAATTATGGTAAAATAGTGGCATAAACATACACGCAGAAAAATGTTTCATTAAAAATGACTGGAAGTTCAGTAAATATTATTCAAAACACAGTAACTCACGGACAAAACAAATTTTCAGTTAGAAATTACCGAACTTTTGAGTAAACATTGATGAATGTTTGTAAATATGTACCGAAAATTCTTCAATGTTTCAGTAAAAGTTCGGTAATTTCTGATAGAATTTTTGTTTTGTCCGTGAGTTACTATGTTTTTAATAATATTTACTGAACTTTGAATAATTTTTAATAGAACATTTTTCTACGTGTAGTATTTTCTTTCTCGTTTATGCTACTATTTTACCATAATTTAAGAGACAATTGGAAGTTTGTTCCTTCCACGGTCTGTTTCGCTTATTTTATAGTAAAATTTCAATTTTATTTTTCTCCGTGTACTTATATTTAAATTAAATACAATTATGCTTGTGCCAACCAAACATTTTTTCAGTGTAAGTTTAAAATAATAAAGCAATTGAAGCTCTAATTTCACAAACAAAGTACACACAAAAACTTGAATATCATCATTATAGTTGGAACTAAAATGATTATTACTACACGGAGAAAACGTTTTATCAAAAAATACTATATTTACTACTACACGTAGGATGGAGCTTTTAAAAATGAAAATAATACTCTTTATTACTGTATAGATCACTATATAATATAGTAATTTTTCATAGGATGTCTGCGATACTGAAATTAAATACAGTAAAATCTTTATTTTCAAAAATAGTAATTTTTGATAAAACGTTTTCTCCGTGTATATCGTGCATCCAAAATGAACAAACCTAATGCGTATACGATATCACTATACCCAGACTTCAAATCAGATCTGTTTGAACAGTATACCATTATACACCAAAGATACTACGCAATCCGTCACTTATTTCAAGCCGGGTATTATACCACGGCGCATAACTAGACCAGATATTGATTATTAGTGTCACGCCGGGTGAAATGCACATTACATCACGTATATGCAAATTAAATCAGTCTTCGACCAAATTTCGAAAACGAACGCGTCCGATCACCTCGGCCCAAATATAACCGTAACTCATCTAATTCCGTCCTTCGTTCGCTTACTCGCGACAATTACCGAAGAAAGTACACAAACGTGATCCGCCGTCTTAAAGAGTGCGCTCTAAAAATAAAAGCGCAAGCCGCGGCTTCTTATCGATTGCAATTAATCCGGCTGCACGTGATTCGACCTTCTGCATTATTTAATTCCACATCAACGCGTTAACGGTCCAAATGTTTATTGCATAAAGTATTATAATAAAACGGCTTTCCCTTAACATCGACTGGATGAAACCCACCGCCGGTTGCAAGTAAAAGACCATTCTCGTTTCTGCATTATTGTTATTGTTATTATGATTATTTCGTCTCCTTTTTTAAGTTTGTGGGTGGCGCACAAACTCGTGCGCGAATGTGTTGATGAATTCGAATATTATAGATCGTACGTGGGGTGTACGGTAAAAAAGCCCTTCTCGCTCCGTCTCCCTCTGTCTCATTCTCTCTCCTTCCTTCTCCATCGGCGAAACTCCGCGAGCGAAGAGAAAGACAGCGAGGACAGTTGGGAGGGGACCAAGAAGCGAGGGTGAATTCGAACGGAGCGAGCGAGTCGGAGTGGCTGACAGAGAGCGCGAACGCAAGCAGTCCATTAGCAGATTACCTACCCACCCGCTTTACGCCCATTCAGTTCAGCGATGTTTTTTCTTCCCTCGGTGCGCTACGCCGCTTCTCCTTCGGTTCCTTCGACCGGTCCCTCCTACCCTCGTTTCGATTTAGGTATGCCGTACGCGAGCTTTTTTCCAAAGTACCGCGCACGCGTCAATGACCCTCAGGTGCTTTCTTTTTATTCCGGCTTCTTATCTCCGTCCAATCAAGCGTCATATCCCGCAAAAAAGTTTGACTTAAAATCGTGATCGGATAAAATCAATCCCGGAAACGGTCTTGAATATTACGACGGCTTATCTATATCGGTATTGGCGCGAATAGCGCTTTTAGATCGTCGTTCTTTCGATTGCGAATTTGGACGAATTCTCGATTCGTTGAATGGCATTTGAATTTTCGGTTGCGAATTGTTAAATGGTATTAATGACAAGCTGAAATTGGTTAGGGGTAAAGTGTTTGTTTCGCACACAAATGTGTTGATATTTTTATTGTTTTTTCTTACGCTCATTGTACGCTTTTCAATGTGGAAACTAATAAAAGATTCTGTAATTAATTGACGCCTCGAAAGCAATGACTTACCGTTTTGAATTGAAAGTTAAATTTGCAATACGTTTAATGTATTATTCGAGATCTGTAATTTACAAATCTTAGAAGTGTAAATGTTCATTAAAATGACGTGATGGGAGCATCAATAAATCTGTTCCATATTAAAATTGGAATTGACTAATAGCGCTTACTGACTAAAATATTAATACCGAATAATCAACGTGTAAATTTGAACGCTTATTATATATAACCGAAAATTGTACGTAAGAAGCGTTCGTTACAATATTTGCCAATTACAGTTTCATTAATTAAGTGATCTTCTTATAATTGCAGGTGTGAACGTTCGGGTCTTGTTAACTCGCGATAATTCAGCGTCGATGCTTGATATTTCTCGTGTTCTTTTAAATATTGAATAACATCTAAAAACAGTCACGCCCTCTTAAATATAGAGTCGAAGGATATTTATCATTAATTATGCACGTTATCATCAAATTACATGGCGCAGAAAGTCAATAAAATGTCAGACGTATAAACAAAGCTGCTGATATATGAAATGTGTGTATATATGGCTATTTAACTAAAGTTAATTATTTTTCATTTATAATATGTAATACGTATTTTTCCAAATATTTGACTAATTACAATTATGGTAACAAACAAAGTAAAAGAAAAAAAGTCCACGACAGAATCATATATATAGTTGATGTCACTATAGTTTGATAATAAAAAATTTTACTATACAAAAAAAGCAGCAAAACTGAAGAAGCCGCTACTTTTTCAGCCAATTTATTTAGTTTATTTTCGAGCATTTTAAATTATCAAATTAAAATGTAATAAAATATAATTGCGCAAAGCGCGAGGAACTTTTTGTAAAGCAGCTGCGGCGAACATTTTCAACAAGTTAAGCTTAAAGAGAAATCCATGCTATGATTGGAAGCGTGGTTACCAAAGTAAAAGAGAGACAATTGAAAAATCAATTTGTAAACACTCTTGATATTAATCTTCCCGTAACGATCAATAACACGAGAAACCGTCTTAAGATGCTCCGGCAAAAGCTTTTTAGCCGATTGAAAATCGTTTCAATCAAACTGGGATTATATTACAATAATCGTTCCTGTAATACTAATTTTCCGTGACAAAATTGCGATTACAGGATAAAAGTACATTATTAAAATCATATCTCGTTAAACAATTTTCTTTTGATTCATTTCGAATTTTAATTGAAAAATAATTACGGTAACACGAACGCAATTCCGTATAGTATACAGTTATTTATCTCTTTTACAATTTATCATAATATTATAAATTAATTATAATTTTTAATCGAATTAATTTTAAATTGAAAATTTATTGTATATTCTTTAAACACTATTAGACATTAATATTATAAATATGAAATTTAAATATTTTGTTTATTATTCTTTATTAAATTTATTAATTACTTTTTTGTATTCATTAAAATTCTGATTAAATATGATCTAATCAAACAGACTTTTACAAAATGCGGAAATGCATTTGACTATCTCTATTTAAACGAAATATATGCTGGAATAAAATAGAATTTGAGTTAAATATTTATCATCGTATCTTAAGTAGGAGAAGGCAATTAGACAAATAATTAAGCATCAAGCAAGAATTATTAATAACTGAATTGAAAAAGTATATTCTTCTTTGGCGCAACATTGATGAAATCCGTAATAAAAACGATATTGGATAAAGAAATTTTAAATTCTTTTAGTGCCAAAGTTTTCCAACACTTTCAATTAATTTTAAATGCAATGTTAGGTGCATTTAAAAGTTATTTAATTTTTGTGAATAATTATCAAACGTAATAATTATAAACAACCTAAAATTTAATGTATAATACACGAGTTATTAAAGCACTTAAAGTATCATAAATTGAAATGGTTGAAACCGCACATACTCCTTTGATTGTAGGAATTCAAAAATATTAATATATAATATTTCAAACAACTTGTATAATTTAAACCAAAAAATAATTACAAGATGTGGTATTGATTATTTAATTGTAATAATTTCAGTGTTGAATATATCTTCTGCAGCTGGTAAAATATGTTAGTTTGCTTACATTCCACTATGTTATTATTTTAAAGGGAAAACCGAATTTCCTTTTCGATTTTAAATCGAGTAAAATTCCTACAACAAAAAATAATTACTATACCATGACTATTAAAATGAAATCTAAATTAACAATAATAAAACAAATAAATTATAAATGAAATCAAACACATAAGTAATTCTAGAATGACTTTTCATGATCTAATATTTGCAACAAAAAACTGTTTAATTGCATTATTCAAACAAAGTTAGTTATAAGACGATTAAAAACTTTGATCCAAATGACTGTTTTACGACAAGTAATTCTAATACTAGAAAATATTAAAGATAGTTATTAAAGTACCAAATTGGCCTACGGAATGACATAAGCACATTACAGCGTTCAAAGGTTCAATTTAAAAAAATTATTTTAAAAAATCGATAAAGCCTTTGGAGATGACGTGGTGCGTTAAACAGAACTAAAAATGTTCCTCGCAAAAAAGTTATAAAAAGTAAAAAAAAAAATTCAGAGAAGCACTTTCCTGTACGATAAAAAAAGGCACATGAGCTCTTTCAACTATTACGATTAAAATTGATTCCTTTCGCGAACATAAATTTCATTTCAAAAGCTAAAACAAATCGTAATAACATATCCTTTCGTATCTAAAAACATAAAACTTTCAATTTATTAAACATTCGCATTGAATCGCGTATTTCAAATATTGCCATTAATAAATGCATATTTATCATAAAAATTAATTTTACGTTGTACATTGTATAATAAAATGGTAATCATTTGCAGTAATAATGAACAGCGATAATAATTGTATTAATACAGTATAATCGCGAGATTCGGTAGAAAAGCCAAACGCTCTTATCTCGGACAAGGAAAACTGTTGTTCCTGTTCAAAACAATCAGAAATGTTTATTTTTTTAATTCACAACGCAGTTTCGGGTTCCGAAATTGAATGTATAATATGTGTAATATATGTATGAAATCGAATACACAATATACAGTCATAATTCACGTACATTTGAGTGAAATAATTATTTTAGGGAAAAAGTTCGTAATAACATTGAGAAACCAACAAAAAATAATCACCTGTGTAATTACCCTAGTAGAAATTTGTCTAGTATCTTGTGAGTTACTAGAGACTTTGTATATAAAATTTCTAGTAACTCACGAGTTACTTGAGGAATGTCTACTTGGGTAATAGTAATAAAACTACATAATTTTGTCATTGTTTTGGAGTAAAATTTTGTTGGTCACACGCAGAGAACATTTTGTTGATTCGACCAAAATTTTGTTAAACTTACAAAATATTTGGTACATTCAACCAAATTTTGATTAAGTGAACAAAATTTTGGTTGAATCAACAAAACTCTTCTCTGCGTGCATCTACAAACATTCCATCTTCTCGCAATTTTATTATTATTTAATAAACATGAAAATATTTCCCCGGGACTTTTATAACAAGCATTTGACGTAAAAGTCGCATTTCACGATCTACATTTTTATATTTTTTTATATATCACTTAAAAAATAAATAGACCAATTACTATGAAATATCTGATCTTTTGTATTTTTTATATGTCGCTCGCAGTTTCGCCATCATAACTATATTATCATCGGATCAAACAGCAGTGCCGTTATTAATAAAATGGATTTCTACTCCTTCAAAGAGAGAAGCTGTCATCTTGGTGTAACCTCGTTCCGTGCAACTCTGATTTAATCACGTACGCAACCAAAGCGAAGCCCTTTCATTTTCGTAATAAGCTACAGTAAGCACAGAAAATAAGAGACGCGACAAAGAGATAGGAAACTGTTTCTGATAATTTTATAATAAATTTAAATTTATAAACGAACCATCCCCGTTGAAGTTCTTGGATTAAACGTAATCCTTCAAACCATATCGATCATAAAAAGTTCCAAATTTATATACAAATACATATATATATATATATATATATATATATATATATATATATATATATATATCAATTTCTTTCTTCTACTTTAAACTTAATTATTATTATTGTTACTACCACTATTACTATTAATATTGTTATTGTTATTATCATTATTATTACAATTATTCAAACGTTATAAAAGATTAAATATAACAAATTATTATTTATTGAATGTTGCATTAGTAGTGGTTATTTGACTAATTATGTAAATGTACTTTAATTCCATTACGAATGTTTTAATTAATGTACCGTCTGCATAATTTCAATTTAAAAGTATCCTTTTGTTTAAATTATAAATTTGCATTATTTCATGACGACAAGGAGTACGGCATTATTCAGATAATTATTTAAAATATATAAAATTGAACGGACCGGCAGTGTATATTACTTTTATTAAGAATTAATGTAACGTGTAGCTACATAAATGTGTTTATGAATACTAAAGTCCATTACGCAATTAGTTACACTTGGATTATTCGAATTATATTTATACAAGTTTTAATCATAAAATGCAAAATATTGAAAATGTATTATGTAGAAATTGCTTCGCGAATGACAATTTTTTATCATTATTGCAATAATCGATTCGAATCGCCACATCGAATTTTCAAATTCATTCGCTCAAGTTTCTCGTATTAATTATAAATGATTGTCACGATATTAATTACGTTAATTAACAGCGTTATAACAAAAAGATGGTACATTGTTTGAATGCATTTTGAATCATGATTTCATCGACAACGTAAAATGAATTCCAAAATAAGTAAGCACGCGAGTTTTGGATGAAAAATATCTCAAAATTTTACAGCGCGAAATTTCGCACCGCGTCGAAGCGGGATTCCTGAGATTCTGGTCAGTAATTTTTTTTTTTGCTCCACTCGATTATATAATCAACAACATTGCGCATAGTAATCCGTAAAGGTCTGCACAGCTATATATGCAAGCGCAGCATACTTTGAATTATTAACGAGAAATTGGATATGCTCGGCTGAATATCATTATGATTAATTTTCCTGATCAACTGAAAAAATCCTAGTCATGATTTCTACGACGCGCATATGCGCGCCAGGTCGGCATTGATCTGACGTTAAAGTGTATCAATATTTGCTGCAAATTTATTGTTTTTCATTTAAATTTAAATTTTAAATATTAACTATGATATTTACGCATTATACATGAACATAGAAAACTGAATCAGTTGATTTGTTTTTATACGGATAAAAAAGATTCAAAATTTAACTGTTAACTTTTTTATTATTTTTTTTTTTTTTATAAAAATGTTATATTTTTGTCTCAGTATTACATGTAACTTGTCTTAATTAATATAAGATGGCAATGAGTAGAATAGATATTCGATGAATTTATTGACTTAATCATTTTGCTTAATGATCATTAAGAGAGTAGTTTGTAAAACAGATGTGACACGAAATGATAAAGAGATAGCCACGTGTGCTTTTTCATCAATTCTTATCTCTGTGTATAAATTCGTAGTTGAGTGACCATATTTCCTTTTTTAATGTTTTTGTTTCTACATATTTTTTTCCTTGATCCGGCGGCCTTGTTCGCATCCGGAAAGCAAACTACGATCACAAAGATTGCACATTCCTTTTCCAACTTTGTAACCTCGATAATAAAGCTCTTTAAAAAATTTTCAACGACAGTTCTGTGAATGGCTTCGAATAAATGAAAGCTTTGTTTTATTATAATTCAAAAACGAATCCTATTGTCGAACTTGTTTTTGATAAAAGATTTAACTATAATAAACCTTTTAACAATCTTAAATCGTAACTCGATAAGCATTAATTTTGTACAACAATTTACTTTTTAAAAGTAATAATTCAAAAACAATTTCTTTATTATAATTTAAAGAAATACATACTAATTATTTATTGTCCTATTTTTATTTTCATTACCTTATATATACTTGTGTTAAATACTTAAAAAATTATTAATATATAATATTAACATTTTAAATCATTATTTACACAAAAAAATGTAAATAAAACTTTAATGAAGAAGTATGATAAGAGTTAATTTTTTCGATTTCTTTAGATTTTTCATCTCTATATTGCTTATAAATTAACTTTTCATCGGACTTACATTATATTTGTAAAAATATATTTGTGCAATATAAAATTAAACTTAGCCTTTACAATTTATATAGTTTGAAAAAATGATCGAAGAATTTAATACAAATAATCAAAATATTTTATATTTTGTTAAAAACTGAAAAAAGAAATCTATATACTAATATATTTTTATATAATATCTAAATATTAACCAGAATATTGTAAAATAATAATTCTTTTCTTTTAATTTTGCAAATGCGTATGATCTTTATTTTATTATTAAGTAGTCATAAATGACCATGCACTATCGATTTCATATGTCACTTCATATATTACGAAGAGGATGCATAATCCATATAATTCAAGTAATTAATCATTCACTGAATGCTCGAATAATTTAAAAGTTAATATAAAATTGTTTTATTTATAATCTTATTTCAATATGATTTTCTTAATTATTTAATAAAAAATTATAAATTAATAGGAAGTAAATTGTTCAATTACAATCACATTTCAAAATATAATTTATACATTTTTAATTTAATTTTTAAAACCAAATATTTATGATAGACAATTTATAAAATGAATATTCAATTATGCGAGTTTATTTGATAGTAAATAATTAATTGTTTTTATCCATAATAAATTATTACTTTTAACTTAATGCGATGTATTGGTTACTAATTTTAACAATTTGATTTTAATCGTTATAATATTCTATTCAATTCAATTCAATTTAATTCAATTCAATTATAACGAATGAATAAAAAAACCAAACTGATTAATGAAAATATGGCTTTCATAAGTTCTTATACAAAATAACTCTATCAGGTGGGCCAATCGTATACCACCTACAGCAACATTAAGACCGGGTGTCAAGCAAGAGTTAAATGGCATCGCGATGGGAGGTCATGTCTCAGAGGAAGTTGATTCAGGTGGCAGCCGTCTCTCTGTCTAGGATCAGATTGCATGGATGCAAACAGATTGCAATATGTCACTGATCAGACGAAGACGGGCCTTGTCGACCGAGTTCCGGCAGCACGCAGTGGTAGCAGTGAGCTCTTCTACGGGGATGGTAGACATGCTTCCGTAATTTTAGCACCGAGAGTTACGCCATATTTTGACAGAAGTGACGTCTAACGATATGCAATCTTACAGTCAAATGACAGAATCAATATTTGTGTTGCCATATTTTGGACTTACAAGTTGATGTTTCAATATAAACTCTAAAACTCATGCATCTTTTTATACAAATTTATGATAATTTGTTAAATTTTGCTTTAAATATGAACTAGTTTCAAAAAGCATTATACTTACCTCATTATGCAACTCATTATATATTAATATTTAATTTAATGAAAATAAGAACTTGTAAATAATTTAAGAAACGAAAGACAAAGAAGATTATTGGTCAGTGTAAAATATATTTCATAATTACTGAATACAACCGAGACAATCAATAGCTAATTGACAGAAAAAAAATAAAAATAAGAAAATATTCTTACTGAAATTAAAATGTGTATGATTAATAATTATATGAGCTACATAATCAATACTATACAATGGGAAATAATTAATTAACTGGAATGAACTTGATAACCAAACCCTTTACATAATTTGAACAAATAAATATAAACAAAAATTATTCATATATCAATTAACAAATTTATAACATAAATTCTTAAACAGAGATTAATTATTATCACTTTATGCCGAAATTTATAAAAATAAGCGTCTTACTTATTATGTTAGTGCATTTTTACCGACATGCGATATTGAAATATGAAATATTTGAAGTGAGTTAAGTAAATGAACTACACTACATGCAAGTTCAAATATTTCTTTTATTTGTAATAGCTGTATTAAAATAAATTGCTGAAATACTTGCCCAACAATATCTTGAAGGCGAGCTTGTCGAGCGGCATTCTCGATAGGTATTTCGGGGATGAGACAGCAGAGCAACTGAATCACCCCTGTAACTACGGCTCCATTTCCGGTAGTGCTGTTAAAAGCTTCCTGAGCTTGAGTGTTGTCATCCAAAGACGTAACTGCCTAAAATAAATATAATGCAATGATCAATCAGCAACCTGATTATAAGCAATCGAATTAATTTTTGTACATTTAACTATTCTATATTCATCCAACAAATATCTCCGTTAGACTCTGACAAATAAATAATAACAAATTCAGAATAAAATAACTGCATTCGAATAAAGCCATTTGCTATATTAAATAATTCCGTGTAAATAATAAAGTATAAGTTTTGGAGTATTTAAATTCCTAATTAAATTTATTCGCTTCCGAATCAAAAATAGCATTGCTCGTCATATTTTTGATAATTTGAACAAACCTGGTCATTATTAATTAAATTTTAATAATTTCCGTTCAACTAATGTTGCGGAATAAATAACGTATGACTCCATTTTACTTGACGTTGACAATTCGTAATTGAATACTCGCTTCGATTAAGTGCAAGTGATAGTGAAATCCGCGCATTTGAAGCAAATTTGTATTTATAATTATCCGCTAGTCTCTAAATATAAGAGCAGTCAGAAATTTAAATACATGTTATGCAACTTTAATATAATTAGAAGTTTTAAATATATTAATGCAAATTTACGAAACAGTTTTATACGGATTATTATGAATAACACTTGTCTTTGAATTGTCATATTTTTAGTAATACGGAAATGGAGTACCCTTTCGTTTCTCGTGTTTAAATCTTGTTTATTCCTACTGTCTGACCTAAAAATACATTTATTCACTTATAAATACAAATTAATATTATGCATTCAATTATTCAGAACACTCCAATATTTCACATTAATTTAAAGTACCTAAAAAGACACATAAAAGTTGTTGCATTGACAGCTTAGTGATGAGTTGTTAATGCACAAAAAGTGAATTTATCGACGAATAATTATAATATAAAATAATATAATGAGATATTTGCATAATTATAATCTAAATATAAACAGACGGAAACAGTACTATTTAAAAAGAGTGAAGCATAGAAATAATTTATCATTAGGTGTGTATAATAATTAACTTGAATATGTGAAAAACAGTACTACTTAAATAGAAGTAAAGAGAAGGTAAGCAATGTCTGGTTCAATTGGAATAAATAAATTTTGTATAAAAACAGAATATACATTTTATGTGGAATTAAATATATATATACATAATATAAACCTTGTTTTTATCACTTAATGAGATAATTATTTACTGCGTATAATGAATATATTTTCCTTTAAAATTGAATTACTCATTCGTTGTTATACTGTATATCAAATACAGTATGCATTGTTATAGATGGCACTACTATTTCAAAGTTTTGTCTGATTATTTTAATCGATGATTACGCGTTCTTCTGAAAATACGAGTGTTCATTAGGACGACCAAGTCTTTAGATTTGTATTCGTTTTTTTTGCGTTCGTTTTTGTGGATTCAGTCGGGTTTCGGAGACGATGAGTTTATTTATATTTATGGCGTGGCAAAGAGAAGGACCAGTTTCGAAGCGCCCTAATCGCTATCGCGCACGAACGACCGATTTCCTCTGCGATTTACACGAATTTGCAAACTCTTTAACTAAGCGACGAGAACCGAAAGCTACATCCATCCCAAAGATCAAGCAAACAGGAGTGGAGAGAACGATTTTTTTATTTTTATTCTAAATAGAATTTGCATTGTATATTTCACATTAATTAGCACCGCTTATTATTATAAATGATGAGAATAAGAATAAGAATAAATACTGGCAAATTATGTAATGATAATACATATTCAAGTATTAAAATCAAATTAAGAAGGATATAATTGGACTTTAATTAACTATTAAAGTTAATAAGATTTTTTTACTTTTAAATTACTGATACATTTATAGAGCAGATAATAAAAAATAAGCAAAAATCCAAAACAAATATAAATAGTTATTAGGAAATGTCAACTTAGAATATAATAAACGATACCTATAATAATCACTGTCGTTTATCGAAGGGAATTTGTTTTATTAACATTGTTAAATAGTAAATTATTTTTATATACTTATTTACTTTTTTATATATACTTATTTTTATTGTTTACTATACTTAAAAAATGTATAAGTAACAAAAGAAACTTGCCAATTATATATAGTGGTTTAAAAATAAAACAAGTGTTACAAAAATTAATGTATGATTAATTAATGTATAATGTATATATATAATGTTAGTATGACATACCAACAAATATGTGTATAACAATTACAAACATAAAAATCAAGATCAATGTATATAAGAAAATTATTATGTTGTATCATTAAACGATTAAATAGCAATAATTTTAAAAATTTTAGATATTCATTTCAAGTCTTATTAATTTTCTGCACTATTGTTATCATTAAAAAATAAATAAGCAATGTTGTATTATTAAACATTGGTCGGGCGTTTAAAAAACTAATTTCCAGTATTTTTGTGTTTAAATCAATTGAAAATGATTAAACCCAGGGAAATTCGAAATGTCGAAACTCGTCTGAACAATTGCGTTTCACCGTACATATCCTGGGTTAATGGTGCGCGTCTACCGGTCTGACATTCGTAATCGGTTCTTAGACTCGCAGCCGAAACCTCAGTGAATTAAAATGCGCCGTCCGCTGGAAAGTTATGACTGCGAGATAACGCGGCCTGATGGAGCCATATAAATCTGCTATAAAAAACTCGTTGACATTAGCATTGGCCGTCCGATAACGTTTTGTCGAATCGACTAGAGAAATTCGCTGATACTGTACCAATAGCGTCGAACGTCGAAGCTGCTCAACCTTGAAGTTATGTGTTATGACAAGTATCGATCACCAAGTCGCGTTTTAAATTGTGATTACTAAATATCTTGTAAATATCTATAATAAGAAATTTGACAAAATTAGAGAATAAATGAACTAAAGAAAAATAATAAATACTTGGCATGGGGAATTGAATTAATTTATGAAATTAATTACGTATAATTTCATTTGTTGCAAAGTATAGTTATTAATGAAAGGCTAGCAAAAAGTCTGAACAATGTTTTCAGACAGAATATTAGCAATATTTTTTGCAACAATGACAATAACTCAAAAAAATGAACTAGTTCTCGTATAAAAATTACTGCATTTAATGATAATTTAAGGATCCGTATAAATTTTACTGTAAATTACTGAAATATTAAAACTGCTGGTTTCATAGTATAATATATACCGTAATATGTATTATATATTATATATACAGTAATACAGTCATCCAGACAAATTAATTACTTATTTTAATATATATATTCGCATTTTAATATTTAGTTCAATAACCTTGAACGATTTTTTAATTATTATAAAAAAATTATACTTTAATATTTAATATAATATTAAATATTAAATTTAATACAAATTAATTAAATATTTAATTCTATCTTCATGAGTTAAATATTAGATATTTAAACTTGCCATCTACAGTTTAAATTTGAATAAATTTGTGTCGTAAAGTATAATAACAAAATATCATAAATGTATAACATTATTATAACAAATTCGAAACCAATTGTTACTTTGTTCGGATATAATGATAAACGTTTTACAGATAGTAATAGACTATCACGAGAGAATCTTTTAAGTTCTCTTCTGCTTTCATTGAGACAGAAGTAAACGGCAAAATCGGTGTCCGATTGCGGAAAGTTTCTTTTATTCCTGAAACTCGTTACGGTATCGACGTTGAGTTTCGGGATTGAGGCGGTGTTAGTGTTGTGTCTTCACGCTTCGTAGATACAGCACTGGTTCCCTCCTTGAGAACTCCCCTTTTCCCTCCCAGCAAATGCATTAGCGGTGAGAGAGCTTTTAGTGACGTCACGTAGACTAGAATCCTTGAGCCGTGTGGAGAGAAGGAAAAAAAGATCTGAGAATGAATAAGACGGAGAGAAGTAAAGAGAAAGAGGGCGCGCAATGACGCCGTATTTGTATATGTAAATACAACTCGCTCTGTGCACCGC
>JABFQC010002635.1:0-15631 GCA_022817085.1 Psilanteris sp. ZL-2020
ACGTCCGGCAAAGTGGCGCCGCGGAAGACGCAGGTGCTCAAGAGGAGCACCAGTCTGTGGACGGTGTCTTCGGATCCCTTTAAAAACAAGCACGCGGTCAGTTCGAAACCCAGCCGGATTCCGCTGTCGACTCACAATCAGAGCCTGTCGAATCTGAATTTGGTGGCGGCGAGCGTGACGATCGTCGACATAGACGAGGCTGACCGATCGCTCGACGAAAGGGTTTACGAGAACAGCCACAAGCCGAACGAGGGCGAGCCGCTCGCGTGCAGCCCGATTTACGAAAACCTCAAGGTCAAGGGGACCGAGGCTTCCGCCGAGGGGATACTCGCGCGGCGCAGTTTGGAGAAGCGAGTGGAGTTGCTTATGTCGAGACTGGACCAAAACAGCGACGACGGTTTAGATAAGGCGTTCGAGAAACCGGTCGGCGCGTTCGCGAAAAGCCGCGAGGACGTTAGGCTGTGTTTGAACAAAACGAGGTCGCTGGCTAAGAGTCACGAGGTGTTGAACCGAAAGCCCGAGCCTGAGATGTGCATTCAGAAGATTCGGCGAAATTGGGAGAAGCAAATCCGCGAGTCGCAGGAGTTGGCCGAGCTCAAAGCCCGGCCCAACTTCAAGGCCAGCGCCACGAACCTGTCCAAGCCGACGGTCATGGCGAACAATCAGTCGCAGAAGAGCAACGAGATCAAGGAATTGGTCAAATTTTTCAATTGCAAGAACACGGAAATTAGTAACAGCGTGAATAACAGCGCCTGGAAGAAGGACTTCAAAGAGGACAAAACTAACGGTTACACGTCCGACGGCAACTGTTCGGAGGACAGTGGTCATATCAGCAACGAAAACGACTTGGAGCCCAACGAGGAGGCGCGCGACGGCTCCAAGGAGTCGATCAGTGGCGACAAGTTCCTGAAGGAGGTGATCCGCGACCTCGACGCCAATTTGGAGCGAACGATCCAAGTGTTCCACGCGACGCCGATCGTGTACCGGTACGTCGATCCGACCGAACAAAGGGGCCACGCGGACGTCACGAACAACGTTTTATCTATCGGCGGCGTCGACAGTTGGGAGCAACGCGTAAACGCTAATAACGGCAATTTCCAGCGGGACGAACAGATGAAAGGCACGACCGAACTGCAGATACAAAACAACGTCCAAGACGACTGGAAAATCGCTTTATCCGATGCCGAGGGCGCGCGAACGCTCGAGCGCGATCAGGTAACGATTGCAACCAGGGCTTCCGCGATCGATCCGGGGGTAACACTTAACGCGCTCGACTGTCACGCGGATCGCGACCATTCCGACGGTCCAGATAGTTGTTCCGGGCGAATAAGGTCGTTGCGCCGAGCGCGCAACAAATTATGAGCCACCTATTGACCTTGTGTGTTTAACTGTTCATTTGTAATACTTGGAGTTGACTTTTCACAATCCCGCGAGTTGATTCAGCACTACCGTTCCGCCTCTCTAAATGTTTATTTTTACAACAAATCCCCAACACGCGGCAGACGCTCAACCAAAACAATATTCAACTTTCTAGCTATTCTTTCATAACGTTAATGTAACACGCTCGCCGCGAGAAATTCGAACGGCAACGCTTTGCGTCATTGTTGCGACACGGTTTTTGCAACGTCTGCCAATTAATAATAGAATATCAACACCATCGCCGCCTCGCTCTCGATTCATCGGTTTAGCCAATTCAAGATTAATCGCACTTTGCGCATCCCTTACAGATATTCTTCCGGGCCGGGGGCCTCGAGCGCCTGGAGGCTCAAAGGGACGAAAAACTCACAGGACACATCGTCCTGCTGCAGGCGAGATGCAGAGGCTATTTGGCGCGGCGCAAGCTCAACACATTGAAGGTAAGTTGTGCAACAATCTCGTCTTGTCTTTAATCAACGGCTTTTAATTGGATGTGGATTATGCGTTGCAATTTTAGCCGCACCGGATGCGCCGGCTTTTAAACGCTGGCTCGGTTGAGCGCGAGACCCGTAGTTAAAAAGGATTGAAAGAAAGAGCGGCTCCAATCCCACGTGACTGATCTTTAATAGGGACTGTCTCCCTATTAAAGAGACAGGCTCGTCTCACGTTCGAGTGTCGCGTGTACAAAAATTGCGGCGCGCCGCACAATCGGCCGGTATTGTAATTTTGATTTGCAATTAGGTATATGTGTCATCGTAATTGGACCATTTTGCCGCCCAGTTTTTACAGTCCAATTGAAGTGATTGAAAAAGAAAACCGAGCATCGAAATGTTTTCTAATTGCGTGATTGTTGCAACAATAATTCTAACGAAATCAAACTATATCGATAAGAGAAGCGTAAAAAATTCATTTTTTAAATTTTGATTTATACGTTTGCTTATCTCCGAACCAGTCACGCGTACGCGTGTAATTTTTCGCCAGATCTTGTTGCAGTTACATTTACGTTTGCAATTGTCAACGTAAAAACAGCTTCGTTATTTGTACAGTTTGTATTCGTTCGATTAAGGACATCGCGTTTCAGCCTTTGCCATCAACACAGACACGTCGGTGTTTCAAGCTGTTGTAATGTGTTGTTTCAGTTGCAAGATTTGGCAGTCAGGTGCATTCAGCGAAACGTGAGGAAACTGATGTCCGTGCGCGAATGGCCATGGTGGCGGCTGTACGTCAAAGTAGCGCCTCTGCTGAACGTGCACCGGACCGAGGATCAACTCAAAGCCAGAACGGTCAGTGCAAACACGCGCCCGTTTACACGAATTACGTAAATGATCGCGCGCTACACTTCTGTGTGTTCGCGCGGAATCGAAAGTAACGATTAAAGAACCAAATCAAATAGCTCGAGAGAACTCAATTCCAATGCGGGACTTTCTAAAAGAAAAGTATTCTTGTCACCGTTATCCGCGTGATAAAGTGTTATTTCCAGTCGGTCAGAAGTAACCAGCGCGATGATTTATGCCAGCCAGTCGACCAGAAAAATACGTCCGAATGCGTAAACGATTAATTTAATTACAAAATTCGACTCGTTATTAATGTCCGGCTTGTTTTTCTGGTCGCCGCGTTGCCCTTTCCCATCGTCCCTCGGCTCGTCGGGCGTGTCATTTGAAACGCTTTTTTCTGTTCTGTTCGCAGGAGGAATTGGAGGTACTGCGCGCGAAGCTCGAGAAACTGGAACAGGAGCGGAACCACTTGAAGCACGATAATGACAGGTTGGAGGCCAAAGTGAGTACCCGAATCCTAAGAGCGCCAAACTCGGCGACTCGCGGAGACCAGTTTTGCGCGTAATCGTTGCGCAAGCTGGCCTTGAAAGTTGATCGCGGATTTGAAACAGGTGCGGCGGATCAATTAAGTCACTTAGCGAGCTCGGGCTAACTAATGCGGCCGACGCGGCGAACGCGCGGACTGTCACGCGGAATATTAATGGGTCCGCGGTCAATATAAATCAGACTGATGTATGCTTTTGGCATTGAAATTACGCAATGGATAATTTAACGGCGCATTGTGGTGTAAGGTTTCTTACGCGCGCCGCACGATTTATGCGATTTTAAACCCATCCGCAATAAATTATAATCGTTCGTTGAACCGAAGACGCGCGGCATTCCGCGCATTTGATTACCAAAGTACATACGCGCATATGCGTTGGCGAATCGCAATTTCGGGACGAATCAATGATTAACGCCGGCAGCGTACAATTGTATGCAAGTTTTTCATCGTTCGTGAATGCAAATTCGAGCGTTTATGGGACTACTTTTTATTTCAACGAATCGACGCGGATCCAATTCCGTCGGAACGAACCTCCCGAGCCTCCCGATTAGGACGAACAAAAACATCGTTCGTTCTGAATGTCGAGCGCGCTCGATCGCACGTTACACTTCGGAGCAACGCGCCAACACGCGGTGAATTGTATCGGGACGTTTTTCTCGCCGTTCCGCGGACCCATGAACGACTGCGTCGCGAGCCATTTCCGCAACCAAACAGGATCACGCGCGCGCATATATTAACCTTAAAGCGTGCCCGACGACCGGCTTATCTCGGACGCGAAGAAAAGAAGAAAAAAATGATTAATCGGTCTGTGCCGGAAGAGGTCCGGTAGCCACAGATGCGCGACACGTGGAGCGCACGAATTGGGTTAAACACATGCCGCTGTTGGTTTGCGAATAGTAAGAGATTTGCCTGGCCAACTTGACCAATGGACATTAAACGCGTGTTAATTCGAAGGAAAAAATGTAGGAGACAAAAGTATCGCTGACCTAGATCCCGTGGAGAAACCCGTGGATTGGTATTGTAGGTGCGTTGTCTCATTAGGCGATCGTAATTATATGCGTCGGCTCGTAGAAAATAACGATTCGGCCAAAGATTTGCGGCAAAAGAAATCTGCTTGGTTTGAGAGGGCAGTGGCTCGATTCGATCAACCCGAGTTTATTTAAACCGAACGACGCATTTTTGCAAATGTTTTTTTGACTCTTTTTTTTCCTTGTTACGTATAGTTTCTACTTTCTAACGAGATCAACAACGGATCGTTAAAAGCCGAGAGAGGATGTTCTTCAGGCAAATTGAATTTGGTTTTTTTTTTCACTTTCCTGATTGCAAATAGAAAAACACTGATTGGTCTATTTTGCAACGAAGTGCCCGTGACGGAAGATGTACTTGAAATCGCGATTATTGAGATTTGAAACGGCAGGTTGCTAGACGAGCGATTTGTGACATGGAATTGAAAATTCACCATTCGAAGGGACACTTTTGGTGACGATAATTTTAAATGGGTATAATGCAGCATCATAACACTCTGTTTGACGACGCGAAGAAAATAGTGAAAGCCGGGAGAAAAATGGACATGATTAACAGGAGTTTGGGGAATGCGAGGTTAATGAATCAAGATAGTGAAAATGAATTAGAATCAAAGCCGAAACGGCATTAAAATTGTTCGGATCCAAATTGTTGCGGGAAAGACGATTTATTATAATTCTCTTAGACGTGAAAAACGTGACATGATATGAATTAAAATCGAAAGTTTTTAATGCTCAATCGTTGTAAGAAATGTTAATTCTATAGATAAATGTGTGAACGTGAAGACACTGCAACGAAATCAATGAGATATAATCATATTCTAATTACAGCGAGCGAAAAAATAAGACAACCTGTAATGGCAGACGAGGAATGCTGATAGCGTCGGGTGTGGCAAATACAAATTTACGAATTGCGTAACGATCGGCGTCAAAAGTTTGCCGAAAAGATTAAGTCGCTGTGTACGTAATTTACGTTTTCGCAAAATATATAAAGTGATATATATCTGACAATGCCCTTTGCAGCGCGACGTTAAGCTCGGTGGGAGCCCTTAAATCTGCGTTTTAAGTGTCGCGCGCGGTCATCATTTGACTCGCGCGGATACTTTGTTAGGTCGTTGCGTGTCGGAGGTAATAAATTTGGATGCATTTATCAATGATTTTACGTCTCGCTTTTATTGCGCGCAAATGATAGCATCGCGTGAACAACATTGAAGAAGAAGTCGTATAAAATATTTGAAATAAATTTGCGTTCCGTAAGTCGGCGGATTTGCACGTCGTAACGTCATTTGGCGTAACGCGTCCGTGGACATCGCGCGCCATCTTGGTCATCGCCTCTTGTTCAAAGCGTTCGCGAATTGGTTTGTTTTTTATAGACGATAAACACCGCTGTCGATGGCGCTGGTGCCAGCCATCATCCAGCTGTATGAAATCGCGATACCGTCATTAAATTATACGCTCATTTTATTATCTCCCCGGGATCTCTTCTTCTTCTTCGTCTTCCTTGCCGTCTACTCGTCCGGCGTCAGCGTAATTACACTTTTTGTCGTTATTTATTCAACAATCGACTTTTAAATTTGTTACTCCATTTAAGAGACTCGCACACAAACAGAACGTTACGAATGGACATTCCGATTAGAAATTGAACGGCTCGATTGAACAAAAGTACGACGTAGAAATTGTTTAATTTGCGATCATTCAATGAAACTGATTCGCTCGCCACGAACGTATCAGAGTGTAATAATTGTTTCGGCTTTACGGTTATGTAATTAACGCCGTGCACTGTTATGGAAATCGCGCGTTTCTCCATCAATCCGTGTTTAAGTCGCTTTATTAATTCGCTTATTATGTCTGATTATTAATTATGTAATTCGAATCAGCCGACTGAAATCATATGCGCTTAAAGATAAACATTTCACGACCTCGATTTAATGCTAAGTTGAATAAATATAGAACTTTGGAGACGAATATATCATTCGCGCGATATTTTGTGTATTCTCACAAGCGAGTTAACGATTCGTTACGATTAACGCCCTTTCTCGGACGGGAAAGGGCGTGGGCCTGGTCACGTCCGACTCGGGGTAAGCTCAATAATTACAGGCATCCGAGATGGAGAAGGCAAGAGTGGATAAACGATTTCTTGTCGGAAAAAAGGGAGCAACCCCTGTTCCGCCGATAACAGTCGATCGACGAACGCAGCCGCAGCCACGAGACCAACCCGCGAATTCGGCACAGTCGACTGCTGGCCGCTGATCGCCTAATTAGTCACGGAACATTTTTAAAACGAGAAATTCAAAAAACATCATCGACGCAGCGCCTCCGTAAACAATCAACATAGGCCTAAAATAGCGCTCACGTTTTTACGCGGCGTCTAATCCCCGCAACCAAACTAAATTTACTCGCCGCAATCGGCTCCTTCTGCGTTTCGTTCGCCGCAGCCCTTTCCGATTAATCACGGGCATCGGTCGCCTCCTGGCCGAAGAGCCGTCGACGACCGCGCCTGGATCAAAATAAAAGGACGCGTATTGTTTTAATTAGCGGAGTTTTGGTGCCGATTTATTATGACTACTCGCGGTTGGCCTGTCGCCAATGCCAGCCGCTCCTTCTCAGAATAACTCGGAGGTGACCACCTCCTCCGCGAGCGGCTTCGCGCACACCTCGGAATAAACCGGGTGGCCGACAAGAACAGTCGCGTCGTGACTCCTCCTCGATCGGGATCGCTTCGGCCGACGCATTAATGCAGCGCGAAAACGAGAACCGCGACTCGCAATGACGAAGAGCCAGCGACCGGCGTTAACTGCGATCGACATGGCCGTTCGTGGAAGGTGATCCAGCAAACGAATTCTCACGGTATGCCGCTGCTGTGCCCGCCGACGCGCCGCCTCGACTTCGGTGATACCATCGCGATGGAATCCGGACCTCTGGGCGTCTCGAGGCCGCCGTTGCCGCCGAATTTGTGCTCGCGCTCGTCCGTGGCCCGGCGCTCCTCGGCCAGCATCCATTCCATCAGGAGCCCGTCCCCGATGGCCGGCAGCGTCTGCAGCGGCAGGTCCAGGACCGCGCCCAGGACCTTGTCGCACTGCTCCTCGATGTCCTCGCTCTGGAACACGGACGTGTCGTGCGCGGACTCGCTGTCGGTTTCAGCGCGACGCGTGTACCCGCAGGAGTTCGACCAGGATCGGGAGATCGAGCGCGAGATGTCGGCGAAGGAGCAGGCGCCGGTGATCTTCGACGCCAGCCTTAACTTCGTGCTGGGCATAGACAGGCAGAGGGTGCGCCAGAACTTCAAACCCACGGCCTCCCACTTGGAGCCGAGCACCGCGTCTTCGTACCTGAGCGCGAAGATCGCCAACTTCCTGCAACGCACGGACCACATTATGGACGAATGGAGGAGCCTCGGTCGCAACGCCGACTCCGATTACTCGCGCAGGTCCAGCACCCCCTTCAGTCGCAGCTCCACTAACATTA
Organism: Psilanteris sp. ZL-2020; assembly: GCA_022817085.1. Taxonomy (NCBI): domain Eukaryota; kingdom Metazoa; phylum Arthropoda; class Insecta; order Hymenoptera; family Scelionidae; genus Psilanteris; species Psilanteris sp. ZL-2020. Next base: position 7,722 of record JABFQC010002635.1, read on the forward strand.
TGATCAAAGGGTTTCAGTATTACAGTCGAGCTAGCAGCGTAGCTAAGAGTCCGTCGAGGTCTCGGAGTTGCTTCACGGAGGCCGACACAACTTTGTCCGAGAGCAACGCCGAGGTACTATTTTTGTTGGACGTCGAACAGTCGATTGATCCGCCTGATGGGTGCGGATGAACTCGATTTTAGAATTTGTGCTTACGGCGAGGTGGACCGGTCGGTCATCGGTGGCTGCACTTAATCGAACGATTGTATTATTATTATTATTATTATTATTATTATTATTAGCCGACCGTTCTGGTTGATGTGGAACTCGTAAACAGATAATTCTCCCCCGAAAGCAAATATTTAATTCCTTACAATTCTTACCGTAGAACTGACTACGGTTTTGTAATGTATATCTTAGATAAAAAACAAGATACTATTATCGCAAATTGCACGGGATTAAAGAATGAAAGTGAAGAATCAGGAACTGGTGCAAAGAACTTTACTCGACCGCCACGCATGTTTTTTTTCCGCGGTTACGTTCGGTTACGCTACTCGGAACATTCCTAAAGCCGTTTCAATGGTCATGTAATGCTTACGAAATAATAGTATTAATTTACCAGTCGGTAATCTTCCTGTTTACTTAAGTCACTGTCCACGGGCCGCTCGTTGCATCCAAGAGACTTAATTATTCACGACAACTATTTGCCAAGTTTTTGTCCCATTCATTGGTCTTTTGGCTTTACCTAACAGGAAAATCATGTTTCTCGTTAATTACCGAACGCTGCGGTGTTTGTTAAACAAATTTAATTATCACGTGTTGAATTTTAAGTTGAAATACGTGAGAAAATTGACCTTACGCCACTATTCTTTTGAATATACAAACGACAGGCAATACATACCGTTATTTGTTTTATAGGCAACATTCACCTATCAAATTCTGTAAACAGGAGATAAGAACATATTTGTTGCGTGATTAGAAACGCGTCATATTGGTTGAGATGGCGAATGACTGGAGGGAATAAAACTGTACAAACAAAATCGAATGATCGTAAAAAGAAATTAAAATTAAATTACAGTTTTGAAATGGGATTATAAAAATAGCACGTCATGCTAAAACAAACGTGCATTCATTCGGTTTAATTATTTTATTAGAAAATTGATTGTAGGCAAAAAAATTAACGAACATTTATATAACAAGACTTTAACGGAAAAGTTGGTCGCTTATTTGTGATAGAATTTTTATGCAAATCATATGGTTGATAATAAAGAATACAAGTCGACGTTTATTAATTACTACAGCGTAACGTACTATAAGACACAAACGAATGCCGCATTTAGCTTTTCCTTTTAGGCGCGCAATTTGTTACTTTTATTCGCGCTGCACGATTTCGAGGAATCATTTGTTTTTGAGAGATATACGCCCACATAAAACTAGAATTTCCAACGCATATGTTGCGGCGGTCGCGGCACGTAATATAGCGTAAAACGTGTTCGTCGTGTGTATTTACAAATATAAACAAGACAAGACGTTACAAAGGATTAATTTGCATCTAGTTATTGTGGCGATTCAAACGTTAAAAGCATTAACACCGATCGTGGACTTAATTTAATTTACACTTTTGGTAAACAAATATTAATTTAAATTTCATACGTTTTTCTTTTCGATATCACTTTTCCGTTTATTAATTTCTTATGTAATTTGGTATTTTACAAAGAAAAATGTTTAATGTTTCTTTGAATTAAAAATTAACAAAATATATTCTGAAATTTCGTTTAAATGTTTAAGAAATCCGTAATACAATGAATCTAATTCTCCACAATGATTATTGCAGTTGAGCGAAATGACAGCGGACTTCGCAGAAGAGCATTCCACGTCGACATTGGCCGCTGAGAGGATTGACGCAGAAACATCGGAAAGACTTAGGTTGGAGCGCGAATTGCAAGATGTTACCGAGGCGAACAAAAATCTGCAGCAGACCACCGAGCGGCTCGAAATGGAGCTGCTATATGCGCGGGCCGCCGACCTGAATGGTATCGTCTCCGATGGCGAGGATGGCGAGGATGGCGGCGTGTACAAACAGCGATACGAACACGCCATGCGGGAATTGGAATTCACGAAAAGAAAAATGGCTCAGCAGCACGAGGACGACCTCGAACAATTAGTTGGATTGAAGAAACAGCTTGAGAAGAAGGTATTTCCATCGAGGAATCTGGACAACGATTCGTTCTCTTCCAGAGACTTTTTCTTGAATATTTTTTATTTAACCAAAAGAACTCTATTTTGATCCAATTTATTGAATAGCAAAAACTCGCCGGTTTATACACACTCGTTGATGTTTGTTCCTTCCTTTCTTTGTTGTTTCTGTTCTTTCTTTCTTTTTGGTTTCAACTTTTATGCGTCATAAATATCAACGTTTGTATATGATTTTTACTCTCGTTGAAATGTAAACGCTTTAAGGTTGAAAGTCATTAGATATTTTACGGGCAATCTTGTACGCAGATTTTATGCGTGAGCTTTGAATTCGTGGCGAGTAATTGAAAGGCGCTCGTTAAAAGGGCTGATCTATTTGCGTTTGCAGTTGGCGGATGCGTATGAAGAGGTGGAGGAGCAGAGACAAGTCGTCGGGCAGTGGAAACGTCGCGTGCAGAAACTCAATGGCGAAATGCACGATTTGCGGCTCCTTCTCGAGGAACAGACCGCGAGGAATAATCTACTAGAAAAGAAACAACGAAAGTGAGCAATTATTGTTGACGATAATGCAAACAATCATACTATTTTATGACTGGATTCGTCTCGTTTCATAACGACGAAATGCTAGATAGAATGTGATTAAAGAATTAAAAAATGCGGGGTTTGAAAATTTGTTGCACAAATTTTCTTATATTAATTATTACAGCAAATAACAAGATTCCCTTTAAATCAAAGCTTCTAGTTTTTCTTCCAGTGTTTTAGCTTAATCATATATTTATATAACAAATATCTCATAATACTATCTATGAGATTTATAATCACGTTCTTTTTCTTTTGTTCGATGTCTTGGGAATATAATCATGTTTGTTAATTCACTAATGACGCTGTTATAATAAACTAATGTTGCGCAACGCGGGATGCACTGTTTAATTTCGTTGATTCGGGTATCTTATTTCCGTCGCCGGCACGCTCCGGTTTCATTAACGTATCGCAACAAGTGTTTTGGCAATTTGCCCACGTGATAAACCTATATTTGATAGAACGATACTAGCACAAGTCGCATCCTAACAGAATGTTATTTTATTAGCAAGACGTTAAAAAATAGATATTGATGGCGCTCGTTTCTCTTTACTTTTCGTAATTTTCGTTTTCCTTTCTTCATCAACAGGTTTGACTCAGAAACGCAAAATTTAATGGACGATCTCCGACAAGAGAAAGCACAGCGCGAAAGGCTAGCTAGAGAAAAGGAGATAGCAATCGCTGAAAAGTTCACCGTGGAACAAAACCTGAGTGTAAGTATATGAGAATGAGCGTACGTTTTCGCGGTAATCAGCGTGCACGAGCACTGACTGTTGTCGTTGAATGTAATTATAGGATGCGAGACTGGAGATCGAATTGAAGGAGGAACGATTACATTCGTTGACCCAAGAGCTCGAGGAATTAACTTTCGGCGGTAAAACGGAGGAGGAGGTGGCACAGTTAAAGAAGACTAAACACGAGCTGGAGAAAAAGGTTAAGGATCAGGAGGAGGAGCTTGATGATCTTGCCGGTCAGGTGCAGTTGCTCGAGCAAACCAAATTAAGGCTCGAAATGAGTATCGAGCAACAGCGCAAAGAAATGCGTAAGGAAATGCAACAGAGGGATGAGGAACTAGAAGATGTTCGCGGTAATGCGCATAAAAAGGTGAAAGCGCTTGAGTCACAGCTGGAGAACGAACACGAGGAACGTACGATTTTGTTGCGCGAGAAACACGAATTAGAGCGTCGTTTGGTCGCTCTCGAAGAACAAGATAGGACTGATAGAGCAGCAGAGGCTGAAATGGTGCAAAGGTAATCATTTCATTTCATTTACTATTAAATGAATATTATTTATCGTTTTACTAAAATGTAACTTGTATTACAGATTGAAACGAGACTTGAAGAGAACAAAAGCTCTTTTACGCGACGCTCAGACAATGCTGGAGAGATCCAAAGGTGACTCTACTAGTAAGGCTGCTCTTCGACAATTAAAAAATCAATTGGAAGATGCAGAATGTGCCAGAGCTCTAGCTGTTAAAACGAAACAAGCCTTAGAACAAGATTTAAGTGAAACGCAAGCTGCGTATGAAGAGGCCATGAGAAGCCGTTCTGAAGCTGAAGACAGGGCTAATTTAGCTAATCGAGAGCGAACTGAATTGTTATCACAATTAGAAGAAAATGAAGAAGAACTCGCAGAGGTATAAAAATAGATAGATAACTTTCAAAACTTAGCATATACGAAACTTCTATTAAATTCAGTACTAAACAAACCGCGTATGTACATAGGAAATTGCAATAATGAATACAATTATGTTATTAATATTAATATTAAGAATTTTGAAATCATATGAAGTCATTTATTACATTTTAAAGGTATAATATCACCAGTAAATTAAATTATGATAGAATTTTATGGCAGAAATGATTATTATTATTTTTATTATTATTATAAATCAGATTTGTGGTTATTTTATTAATTTATAATTTCTTTAAGGTACTGAAAAAGTATCGTGCAGCAGTTCAACAAGTGTCAGCAGAACAAGTTCAGCTACAGGATGCACAAGTACAAATAGCTTCATTAGAAGCAGAAAAATCTTCATTGAAGGACCAGTTATCCGAACTTAGTCAACGATTAGAGTCTGTGGAACAGTTGGGTGATCCAACTGCCAATAGTTTAGCTACAAGGCGTTTGGAATTCCGCACGAAAGAACTTGAAAGCAAACTTGAGCTTGAGCAAACTACTCGAGCTCGTCTTGAGGTATGTTTTCTTGATTAAATGAATTATATTTAATTTTCAAATATTAAATTAAAATATTTAAACGAGTGCATTGGATGTAAACATCAATTCGCAATGAAATTAGATTTGTATAATCATTAACTATTATTTACAGACGCAAATAGCACGATTAAAGGAAACCGTAGATAAATTGCAATCCGAGTTGGCGACTTTACGAACAAGAGAACAATTGGCTCAAGACACAGCACGACGATTACAGCGTTCGCTGAGAGAGGCTAAAGAAGAAACACTGACAATTTCAGCACGCGAACAAGAAGCAACGAGAATGAGACGTGATTTAGAAAAGGCGTTAGAAGCTGCTGAAGCTGAAACCAAAGTGTTTAAAGATGATTTAAGATTGGCACTACAAAGGATTGACGATCTTCAGAGCGCTATTCAGGGAGACCTCGACTTAGATTGCAGCGAAGAAGCAACGAGTGAAAATAGCGATAGGTATAATAACCATTCTTTGTAATGCAGTAAATTATATAATTAAGGCAAAATGTAAATAATTGTGTAGTACTCTTTATGTATTAGAAAATAAAATGCAATTAAAAAATGTTAAATAAACTTTGCATGAATTAAGATTATTCTTACTTCTGGATTTTCATTTAAATAGACCCTTCTTTATTATTACTTAAGTAAGTTAATAAAACCAGTTTGTCCAGTTCATATCAATATCATTATTATTACTATAATTTAATAGTAATTAAGTTTAAAAGAATACTTCAACGTATTTATTACAAAAAAATATTTGTATTACATTGTTTTTTGACATTTTTCAGTGACTGATCCGAGTCGTTATCGGATTTAATGTCCGATGTCGCGAACAACGAGGAAACAAACGAAAGAGGATGAATATGAGCAAATGGACCATTATTCAGCTGTACAATAATCAGTCAACCGTGTGTTATATCTCCGGTTAAAGCGATTTTTCAAAAAATGTTGTTACTTTTTGACATTCGACACTAGCGATTAATTGTTTAACGTGATCAACAACTACTTGATCCAACAATTTACACTTAATAAGAAATAAATAATAAGTAAAACCTGAAATAAATTAGGGTTTCAATTTCGTTCGCTGGTCGGTCGTGTTAAGTTAAATATATACTTGATAAAAAGAAATAAATATCATTATAATTATAAGATTAATATACACTGCATTATCACTTAACTACCAATATAATATTGTAAGCGCTAAACTGAAAAATCGAAAATAATGTTGTTATCTGTATGAATGTATACCATGATTTTTAAGACTTTTTCATTCGGTGCTATAATAAAGTTTGTAAGGTACGAATTGCGCCTCGCCCCTGTCGAGCTCATAGTCTTCCATAGAGCGAAGGAGCTAAACCGTGTTGGGCAACAATTTCAATATGTGAATAAGTAACTATTTTGAGGCAAAAATAATATTTAAATTATACGCTATTTTTCAATTTTTGTCAATTTTAAGAAATTAAATTTTTAATAATTTGTAAAAAATCTGCGTAAATCATATAGTAATATTAAATTGCGAATTTTATTTGGATATGCGTAAAGAATCATACATATGGAAACATACATGATGTATTATGATCGTGTTATTATAAATGAGTATGTATAAAAGAAAATGAAAATTGATTGTGTTGAAATGTCGATTCCGTGTAATGTAACTTATTGCTTTGTAAAATGCAGACTTTATTTAATTAAATATGGAATTTTCCTTTTTGTTACCTTAAAATTCATAATTCAATTGTTACATGGTGTTGAGTAGTCGAATGGTAGTCATGGTGTTAATTAAGTAGGAACTTAATTAATTGCACTGAAAATTAATGACAAATATTTATACCGATTTTATACATATTATTTTCGGAACAAGTATACTTATTATAAATATGAAAATATCCGAAATAGTTAATTTAAAGCCATTTAAAGTCGAAAATGGATCTATAGAATATTTTATTTTTTTCACCAAATATACGTTTCTGCATGCCATTTGCAGATAATGCATTTAAATCAAATAAAAATACTTGTTTAGACATTAAAATGCAACCAGAAGTTCATAAAAAATCATAAGGGACTGATAGTGAATTATTAATTTTTGGCCATTTTTTGAAAAAATCGAAACCTTAAAAAAATGGAAATTTTGACCAAAAATGAAAATCTTCCAAAATCGTTCAATCGTTGCACATGAACATACACATGTATAATAAGCATAAAACTACTCGAAATAGTTAGTTTAAAGTCGAAATTGACTTCTTTGAAAACTTAAATTTTTTAACGTATTGGACGTTTCTGCGTGCCACTTGCGAGTAAGTCATTTAAATCAACTAAAAATACTAGTTTAGACATTAAAATCTAACCAGGAAACCATAAAAAGTCATAAGAGATCGATAGTAAAAAATTAATGTTTGGCCATTTTTTGAAAAAATCGAAACCTTAAACAAATTTCATTTTTGGCCAAAAATGAAAATATTCCAAAATTCCTTCAAACACTCCATATGGACTGCCACACTTATAATAAGCAATAAAATACCCGAAATAGTTAGTTTAAAGTCATTTAACGCCAAAAATGGATCTATTGAATATTTTAATTTTTTCACCAAATATATGTTTCTGAATGCCACTTGACAGTAAATCATTTAAATCAACTTAAAATACTTATTTAGACATTAAAATCCAACCAGAAATTCATAAAAAATCTTAAGGGACTGATTGTGAAATATTAATTTTTGGCCATTTTTTGAAAAAATCGAAAGGGGGTAACCTTAAAAAAATGACAATTTTGGCCAAAAAATGAAAATTTTCCAAAATTCCTTCAAACACTCCACATGGACTGCCACACTTATAATAAGCATTAAAATACCCGAAATAGTTAGTTTAAAGTCATTTGAAGTAAAAAATGGCTCGGTTGAAAATTTAATTTTTTTTATGAAACTCACGTTTCTGCATGCTTTTTGCATATA
>JABFQC010002636.1:0-15629 GCA_022817085.1 Psilanteris sp. ZL-2020
GTATTAAACTTTTGAATGCGTACAATATTATATTCAATTTATCTAGAAAATTTTAGTATAAGTGATATAGTCATTTTTATAATATTTTCAAGTATATCCTACTTTTGATATATTATAGAGTAAATTTTAAATATATGTTTCTCCGTGTATAGATTATTAATATATAATGTGTCTTACAGATAACTTTTGGATTTGCAGCAGCAATCAAATTCCATTTCTCCTCCCTTTCAGAATGAAAGAGAGATATTTACTTTATTCGTTCACATACTTCTCGGGTTCTATTTATTTACACATACCAATACTTTTCATAAATGATAAAAAAATTGTCTATACACGATATAATATTATAATAGCTTTTTGATTCATAATTATTCAAACTTATTTTGTGTTACATACAAGTGTCCAATATGAGAATAAAGTACTGGTGTTAAATCTTATGCAGTATAATATGTAAGATCTAATCTTTACAATTTTATTTTATCATCCTGATATACTTATTTTAGAACAAACTTTATGACGGGTAAGTAATAGCTGATTAATCAACAGCATAGAAAATCTTCATGGCTCACATTCTATAGACGGAAATACCGTTAAATTAATTTTACAGTTTTATTAATTTTTAAAACAAAAAATATAACGATTTAATCTTGAACAGTAAAATTAAATTTTTTAATTTTTATTATATTTGTATCCCGACACCAAATATTAAACTTATTAAGAAATAGTTCAGACTGTGATTTTGCAAAAACATATATATATTTGAAATAAACATTTTTTTGTATAATGTTATGTTATATTAAGTATTAATATAACTTATTATAGGACAATTTTATAATTTTTACTTAATATTGTAACAATTTGCCAAGAGAGCAGTTTATAATAGTTTACATGTATATATTTTATTTTATATCTAAATTTATAGAATATTTCAAACTGAAAATAAGTTATATATGCGCAAGTGTATAAATGTACAATTAATTTATTTTGATATTCATATATATTATAAAATACATTATAAGAAATATAAAAGAATTGTACTCTAAGAAATTGTTAATGCGACTTATATTATCATTACATTGATGTCCCTAAAATAAAAATTTAGTCCTTTTAATCTTTAACCTATATTTAATTTCAAAACTTCAACTTATCTTATTTTATAATTTCAATTGCCAGATTTTTAATGTAACGTTGTCAAACTTTATATGTTGATTTCATGAAGATTATCAGTTGAAATTATGTAATTTTGAGAAATATATTTAGAAATGTAAATGTTTAAAATTAAACTGAGTTTTTTTATATTTCATTCTTTGCTTTATTCACCTATTTTCATCTCTAAATGTTTTCACTAATTATAAAAAATATAGAATATAAATCTATTATACAAATTGACGATCAACAATTTTAATAATCAACTGCAACAATATTATAAGAAATATTATATTGTAGAAGTAATAATAAATACTCTTACTTAAAACACGTATATAAATAAAAATGTTTATATAGTATGCAAAATGTATATATATCATATATATGCAAATTTGCGTGTGTTTGCACATGAAACACTAAAAAACTACATGAGCTCTATATTATAAATGCAGGTTATTAGGCGAATTAAATTATTTACAAATAGATTGACGTTGTTCAAAGCAATAGTTTAGTCAAATATATTATAACACGTTAGCAATTTTATGACAGGTGGTTCGTTATTGATGCTAGAATGCATTTGTAACGAATACGCATCACGACTCGCGACACCGTCGAATACATTCCATATGTTTTTTAGCACAAAATTAGCGATGCAAATTTCTGTGTGCTGCAAAGCAAGCCCGGTACAACATAATTATTCGACATTGTACCTTCGTTAGGTCTCCATTCTGTGGCGCCAATGCTACTTCAACAACGGCTATTAAGACTGTCACACTACTGTCTGTTCGCGCGTCCAGATTTCAACAAGCTTTGTATTTAATACAGATAGTTAAATAGGCCGATTTAAATAAACCAGGTCGTTCTCTAAACGACAAGATACGTTTTACAAAAATCGGTTAACTAAAAGCGCATTTGCAGACCTACCCTCCTTACTTGGCATAGTATATAGTTTTATTTTAAGCGAAAGATTCTTTTTTCACTGAAAAATTAATGTAATAGTATTTCCTAATTTGATAAATAAATAAATATTTATTTATTAATAAATATTAATAAATAAAAATAAATAACAAATATTGATTTAACGATATGTTATGATGTTAATTTATAGAAAAGTGTTTATTGCAAAAATATTTGTAAATATTCTTATTTAAATTTGTAATCTGTTACAATAATAACAAAAATTGTACACAATTTCTAACTATATATATTAATTTGTATATCAATTCAAAGTTTTGAATGTTATTCAAAATTCAAATATTTATTCTGTTATATATAATTTGTATTATTTATTGTTATATAATATATATTATGATCATTAAATTTTTCACATCTCGAAATGTGTCTTATAATTTTGTGTTTTTTAAAATTTAACGTATTTATTTGTTTACTATTAGTAATTTTATTAAATTTATGCATTATAAAATTATGAAATTTTACAATTTATTAATATTATATCTTTATTCTAATAAAATTTTATTATAGAAACTATAAATAATATAGATGATTCATTTTTATTAAGACCTTCATAACATTATAAAAAATTAAATGAAACAAATGACCATGAACTGTGTGTTTTAATGTTGAGTTTCTAATAAATAAAGACATAATAAATACATTTTTATAATTAGTAAATATTAAAATATGAGCTTTGAAATTAACTGCTGTGAAAATACAGTACAATTTTTTATTGAATAAGAAATATTAATTTTATTTATTATTTTAATTATAAATTATAAAAGGCAGAATATCATTTTAATTTTAATTTTTCGTACCTTATATTTTGTTTTGTTTATAAGAAAAAAATAATAAAATAAATAAAACGATAAAAATAGTATACCATTTATCATTTTACCACGAATCGTCGCTTGGACATTTTTATAAAATTGTTAGAGAAATTCTTCATATTTTATAATGTACACATTATAATTACACCCTAGGTTTATATTTAAAAATTTTTGAAAAAATTGCGCACGCAATGTTATAACATAAAACAATTTTCATAAAATCTACTGTGTTATTTCAATATTCATATTACCTAGTAATTAAATAAGCCTGTTTTATAGAATGATTAATTAGAATTACAATTATGATTAATAGGAATTACAAAATAATACGTATTTCACTGCAGTACCGACAGATTTGCATCACGAGTTATGTTTGAGGTCATGCAGCGGCGCTACTTTTAATCTGTTAACTTTACTGAGCTATATATCGCTTATAAAATATTGAAATATTATATAATTTGGAAGTTGTTCAACTTTAATACACGCTAATTAATAGATTTATTAATTTATTTATATATACTATATTTCATTAATTTAATTTTAATGAAAATTAACTTAAAAAGTTTAATATATATATAATATAAAATTAACTTCTTTAATATGGATCAGCTAGAACAATATTAGTTAATATATACATTACAGATTAAAATATATATATTTATATTTTCAATCTTATATTAGAAATCAACAATTATGAGGAGTTCCGTATACCATAGATGATATACGCGGAAGATATCCCGAGGCGAAATTTTAGTCCTACACATTACCCCTGCAGAACCTTCATTGGCACTCTTTAACGTATTTAACTGCTTAAACTCGATAATTGGTCCTTTTCAAGACCTATAAGATCTACTTATACCTACATAGTTCTAGAACGTTTCCCAAATAGCCCCTACATAACTGCTCCTATTAGGAAAATAGGAAATTTCGCCTGCTTTTAGGGGCTAAGTAGGTGGCATTTTTATACAATTTCGATAACTTATACGTGATAAGTATTATAACGTCGATAAAAGGAACATTATTTTGCCAATTATAACTTGACGAATTCAAGCTTGGTCAGTTTAATTCCCGAATTTATATTTATTGAATTTTGCAATACAACTGAAACTACAATCGGTATATAATATACTATTTGTCAACTGTTCTCATTCACATATTTTTCTGTCTGCGATTATGGCAATGACTAATCGAATCATAAATAGGAATGCGTATGCTAAACATTATTCGCAATGCTAGATGGAAACAATGAAGTGTTGCTAATATTTACTGCAACGCAGGATGTAGTCGGCGTATAAATACAGCGAGCCAGTCCGGGCGAAATTCGCGCTGAATTATTACGTCCTACTGTCCAGCGCACATAATTATGCACAATATATATACGAAGTTAATCCTGAAGCTATTTCCTAATCGCATTAGCAAATCGACCCAGAACTTATCTATTTGATTAGATTGTACTTGTGATATTATATACTCTTGAACCGTCGAATACGTTTCATGATTTTACAATTGCGCGGATTAAATGCAAAAATGCATGGCGCGTTTCGCCCGTCAGTGTTTTAAACCGACGGACAATTTGCATGGCAGTTTATTAATGTAATAACTTTAAGTAATTTCTATTCGGTACCGCTAATGTTCGTGAAACAGTATAAGTACGCTACTTAAGTGTTGTAATTTGTATGATCATTTTGACGAGTCTTTATGAACGAGATTGAAGAAAATAAGAGCTACCAGTAGATAGTACAGAGAAATCATGATCACGAATGGAGATGTGTTTTCTCTGTAATAGTTTCTAATGCTATTATACCAAATAGAGTTGTGAAAATTGTTTAGAGAAAATTTTTGAAATTTATACAAGAAAATACAAGATTTTGTAAGTCGGGTTTTCATACATGACATTTATCGCAATGTAAGAGTTGCTTTGCATACGTATTTGATAATTTGTATTTTAACTTGTCCTGTGATATGCAATAGCGCGTGTTCCAATTGAATACTATATTCATAATTTTATGGAAATATTTCTATGTTTCGCATTATTTGTGTTTTTACGTTTAATAAAAGCTAATATTCTTTAAGACGCTTGAATTTTAAGATTTTTGTAAATTACGATTACTGAATATTTAACGTCTGTAAAGTATAATTTATAAAGATTTGATGAATTTGATAATAATAACAAATTTGACAAATTTAATAATTGCATATAAGATTTTGTTTTTAAAAATTGCCGCGAGCAAAATAATAACGCTATGTTCTACGGAAAGAAATAATATATTTAACTACAACTCTAAAATTACACATATGTTTGTGGCACATGTGACTGCGTGTGTGTTATTAAGTTGTAAATTTTACTTTCTCCAATTTGCAATTGTTCTTTATTAGAAATGACTTCTTTTTTGAATAAATTTCACATATAAAAGGCAAATAATGACGATCAATGTAAAATACAAAACTTGAATAGAAATTTGAATGCTTGATTTTAATTTCATTTTAATGTAATAAATTTCTTTAACTACCTTAAAAACATCATGTCGTATACTCATTTCTTACATGCATACATTCATTGAAAATACTACTATTATTTCGATTATTATTATTACTACAATTATTACTAACGCAGTACAAACAGTTGTTAATATCGGCGCAAGCACAGGCAAAGAAATGATATCGTTAAAATAAAGAAATTATTTCGTTAAGCGTATTTTGTCAATTTGTCTATGAAGTATATGAGTTCCTTAAAATATTTCGTAAATATTTACACTTTTACTGAAACGTTAATATGCTATTACAAAATTAGAATGTTGTTTCAAATAAAAAATATAAACAATATGACAAAATGATCGAAGTTGAATCATATTTTGTTGATCTGTCAAAACTATTTGTTTGGTTACATAACAACAAAACTACGTTGAATGAAACAGAATTTTTTTGTCTCTACGAAATATTTCTGTGAGTGAATTATTAAAAAATTAAGTGGCCGTTTCTAAATATACTACTATATAGCCTGACAGTTTTAGATATTGTGAGAATAGAAGTTTTTATGTAGGCCATCTATCAGTTCGATTATAAACGAATTTGAATATTGGTCTATTATAATTGGTTGACGCTGTCAATGAACGTAACGCGCTATAGCGCAGATGTTTTTGCTCAAACGTATTACAAAAGAAATATCTAAAATTATAAAGAGAATAGTCATTTTTAAATTCTTGTAGTAAGATTTAAAATATCATTTTTTATTTCTACCTTTTTGTTAAATATATGTTCTAATTTCTAAATAAGAATAGTATATTTTGTTAATTGGCATTAAACGATATTACACACTGAGAAAGATCAAACATGAAAAATTACTATTTATAATACGATCTTGGACTTTTAAGCGACAAATCATAAAATTTGGTCTTTTTAACAGAAAAATTTACGTTTTTTCGTAGAAATTTATTACTATATCTGAAAATATTATTACTAAACATAGTAAATTCCACGGTTTTTCGCTTAAAAGTCCGAGCTCGTATTATAAGTAGTAAACTTTCATATATAATTTTTCTCAGTGCAAATATGTGCATATTACTAGTATTGTAGTTGTGTCATATATTTTAAAATAAATATACTACTATATAACTTTTTTCGTATAGACGAGAGAACGCAGCAGAATTCAAATATTGCTTTGTTTAACTTGTATTTCCATACGTAAGAAGAGAGATAAAAGAATAAAATACTCCAAGAGAAATATTTTCTTGATTCATGTTATTAAAATATATTCAGTACTTTTTGTTCATTTTCATATTAATAATGTCCAGCGGTGCGTATTTAATGTTATGCACTTCGTAATCATATGGCAATCTTAATTTAATACGTTATTATATTGTCTATATTAATATTAATATTACGAGCAACATTTTTATATATAGGAAATAATAATCATATAAATCCAATACAAAATGACCATGTTGACTATACGGTGTTGAAAAATAGCCGTTGTGTTTATAAACACGGTATATCTAAAACAGTATATAATCTACACATACCTCGTTGTGAATCCAATATATTTTGACTATTTTAAAACAAAACCATTTTTGTATGAATTTAATGCCTTATTTTTTCCTATGTAGTATCCCAAGTAGAAATTTCTCAAGTAACTCACGAGTTACTAGAAATTGTATATACTAATTTTCTAGTAACTCACGAGATACTAGGCAAATTTCTACTAGGGATATAATACTATATATTGTAGTACAGGATACTAATTCTTATACAATCTAATTTATATCTTAAGTCAAAAATAGTATATTACTATAAGAAGTTTATAAAAAATATAAATAACTTTTATTAGACTATTATACTATATGTATAAACAATCTGGAAGTAAATACAATACATTATATCATGGGTTAAGTTCACAATATAAAGCAAGAAAAATATAGTAATTTTGTTGATAAACCGAACAATAAGTTACCGATCGTGAACTATTCAATTAGATGAATCAACAAAGTGTCTATAAAATTCGATACCAAAATATATGATATGTCTAAAATAACTCATATGGGGATCTCGCGTATAAACCGTAATTGTATACTGTAAATCTTGGTGTGCAGAAAACGTTTTTTATTACACGACGTAGCACTTGGTGTGGCGCCACGTCTTCAATAAATCGTACGCAATGTTGATGTAAAAAGTTACGCACGACCGTTTGTGACCCGACGAAAAAACAGCTCGAGAAAGGTGCACTTGCGACTGGGTGTACCAGAGTCAGAGTTCAAATGAAAATGCAACATTTATTCAGGACTGTCACTTTTTTGTCACCAAACCATCTCATTTGAGCATCGCGAAAAGTGTTAAAAAATTAATTATTTTCTTGTCAAAGATGATTAATGGCTAACATTTTCTCAACATTTGCATATTCTACGTTGTCCCAGATACTGAGCCGTAATTATTATTTATATCTTATACTTCAGATCGCGTTAATTTAAATACAATATTTATGTTAAGATATACGCTCACCTATTTATTCGACGCGTCAATATTGTTATAAAATCGATTGGATTAACAAACGTTGACTTCTAAATCCTAAAACCAATACAAACAAGCATCCATTGTAACTGCCGGGGAGCAAATATGAATCATTTTTGTTCATGCACAATTTTATTCCCAAATATCACGGCAGCTGAACAAACTAAGAATGATACGAATGTCACCATAAATTACATGACTGTTCTTTTATGAACTTTAATTATATAATTCCAGGACGAAAAAACTGATCTATAATTAATTTTACGTTTACGTTTAACTGAATACTGAATTTGTAACCGTTGAAAATTAAATTTACTCTGACGCGGGTCAGCGTATTTAAAATTTACAGCTCATTCTAATAACGATTATAAAACTAATTCCAAATACGGGCCCAATAAAAGCCTCTTAAAAAATGTTTAATATATGACGACTCGTAAATTATGAAAGTGATTGCGTGTGATCCAAAAAACGAGTCGATTCAATTTTGCAGCGCAGAAGGGATCTAACCCAAACAAAAAGTTGTGTCCGAGTAAGTAACCCAATTGTTTACTTAAGCTATATTTTACAAAAGTTACAGGAGAAGTTGTATTTCTATCCATACAAAGTTCGTAAATGTCATTGAGTTTTGTGTGTGGCGACAATAAAATAAAAGTAAGATCGATACTGGCTTGGCTTGCAAAATAAGTTAACGAGCAGATTGTCCACAAAGATAAACAGTGTCGAAAAAATGTTTTTGAACGGATAAAAATTCGTGGATTTTATTTGCAAAAATAATTTCTTTGTTAAAACAATAAGAAATATATATAGCTATAATATATAACTATATTTCATTTATAAAAGAATACATTAATTGGATAACTTTGAAAGTAGTTATTCAAAATTATTTTATATAAAAATATAAACATTCGATCGAGTCTAGATTATTTAGGAAAATTAAAAATTGCATTAATATGTATATTTTTTAAATTAATTGCTTTTCTTCTATTATTAATTAATGTTATTTCTAGACGTGTATATATATATTTTCGTTTTACGTTAAAATATTAAACAAAGAATAGTATTTTCTATGAATAATCTATTTTTATTTAATAAATACTGACTTATTGTATTTTATGTGAAGTGTAAACTTCTCACAGAACATGATATTCTATATATAAATAAAACTGTTGTGTGCTTTATGTGCTCATCAGAATATTTTGGCTAGTGACACGCATGGCGACCAAAGGTTAGCACACTGACCTTTTTCCTCGCGTAAGAATTCTCTTTTACGATTATTCACCACGAGAAAAATGTCAAGTAATAAGCCGCGTCGTGTCTTACAGTCCGGCCAAATCAATTTGCTTTCTTTTGCGGTACTGCATGAATTTAATATCACGTTGTTCGCGTTGCACCACGTGCCACGCCAGGCACGTTCAGTTCACCACAAAATTTTATGTACTTTGTCCTACGAATATTTTTACAACGTCTAATTTTATAATTGTGCACATTGGCAGACAATACAGTCTAATAATGAACAGCGAAATAAGTTTTATATAATTCATATATTCAGATATAATTCAAGAGACGTTAAATTATTTGCAATAATATAACTTAATTTTTTCTATACACTGAAAATAATAATTTTACAAATTTGACCAAACTAGATAATAAAAGTAGGAAAAATGGGCAAAAATGTAAATAATATGTTAAATTATGGTTAGAAACTTCTATAAATATGTCAAATATTACCATACAAATGATAAAAACAATAATATCGTCTAATTTTTATTTACAATTCTTCTCACTTTTCCTACCATTACTATTTAGTTTCGTAAAATTTGTAAGATTATTTTTTTCAGTGTACGTCAAATTCACGTTATAATTTAATACAAAAAATGAAAGACTATTTTTGAACGCACTTACGATTGTTGCTAAACTGTTGCGAATAAACAAAAAACAAAATTGCCAAATGACATTTTCATCAATCGTACAAATGGCGTGTTCTTTGCATAAGCCATACCATTACATAGATTACGACAACCATAATACCAAAGGCAAACAACGCCGCGCTAATCATATAATTGTTCGTTTATGAAGTTTCATAACACGCGGGCATTTACTGAAATGCAAATGTTACTCGGATTATTGTCTTTGCTAGTGAAAATGTGATAATATTTTAGGAAACTAACACATGAGAAAGATAGTTTTAATAACGCAATACGGTATGTGAGCCTATTACGGGACGCGATGAATTGTTTCATAAGTTACAATTACGAACTTTGTACAAATAAATGACATTCTTCTAATTTGCGAATCACTTTGACAGACATAAATATATAATACACAAATAAAGTGATGGAATATTTTTTGCATATAATTGAGTAGTACCAATTTTCAAATTTAACGTTAGAATGTTGTCATGTAATTATTATTTACCTACATAATTCATAATATGTATAAGTAACCATAATTTTTAAGTTGAATTAACTTCAAAACGTATATTTTGTAGAATTAATGTCATGGATAAATATCATTTTTATAGTATAGTTCAATTTACATTCTAATTAATTAAATTAATTTTACTATTCTTGCATGAAATTTAATAAAATACTAAATTTAAAGTTCTTAATTTTGTACAACATTTCTCGAATGAACAAGCCGAAATATAGTTTGCAATATAATTCTATATTAATTTATATATTATACTGTGTAATTTAAACTTAAATCAGTCAATTAATAATAATGATTTCGGAGCACATATCTGGGTAGAATAATGTTGACATATATATCACTTAATTCTTATATATATATAGTTATGCCGGGTACATTTAATTTGTGAATGTAATTTAAAATATAATTTAAATAAGTAACTATAATAATGATATATTTTACTTCCAAGGCAAGCCAGTATATTATTTATAACATATGTCAATGTGTTTCTTTCTTTGATTGTAGCCCTAAACCGATTCTCCGTTTTACTTCTCTATAGAATACCGACGTGTACCAATAAACTAATTCCTATACGACTATCAACAAGGCCCGCCTTCTCAGTTGTCACCTAGATGGTTTGCATGACAATAATCAGATATCCCTTTTGGAATCGGTAGATGGTTATCTATCGTTCCACCATCATCTCAATAGTATCAGAAATTTTATGATGATAGAAAAGAACTTAACTCGCTTATATTGTTACCGCAACCTTATCTTTATTCCTTTTATGTTTCTTTTCTTACTTGTAATAATATAGACGTTAAATATTTTGATGCTCTTTAATAATTATTTGATAACAATAATAGTTGTTCTAATAATAAATCTTATAGTACATAAATAATTTTTTATATAAAAATTCTACAATTACAAAACAATTCCTAGTATTATAAATATACTAATATATATATATATATATATATATATTATATATATATATTATGTAAAAAATGTAATTTATATTATTTTATTCACTACCTAATTAAGCAGTAACAACTTAATAACGTTTTACTGACAACGCGTTAGTAATTGTTTATTTGTATATAACAAAACAAAGATTTGAAATATTTTTCTTCAACAATCTAAAACAAAATAAAAATGATAATTTGTTCGGCACTGATATAGCACTGATAAAGTTAATGAAAAAATTAATACTAATATTAAATAACAACTTGCGTACAAATTGCTAACAAAAATCATCAAATATTCAACATTTTCTGCGATTTCGTGTATCTTGTTCCATTTAGTTTATCTTTCTTAACATATGTTTTTACATAACATCAATCAAAATTTGTTGAACGGAATAACGCATATTTGGTGTCCTCTGCATCAAGTTAGTAAAATTAATTCGTATATATTTATGTAAAGAATATTCTTTCCTATCCAAAAACGTGACCTCACATCCACTTGTCCACTTTAATGAAGCAAAAATCCCCGTTCCCCCTTACACTTGCTCGAACATAATTCGCGACCAGAATCTCAAGGCTACCTAGTTTTGCATCTTCTGCGTGGTCAGCTCGTGTTAAAGCTTATCTAAAAAGAAATAATGCAAAAGGACGAAAGAGAGGCATCTTTTTGAATACAAAACGCCGTTCCCGGCGGATTATGTTTATTCGCAAAGGTCGGCGTGTGCAAGAAAAATGTCAGAAATCGTTTCGCAACAATCAAACAAGGTCGCATTCTTTACTGAAAAACGACGCACTCCTTCTCTATCTCAATCCGTTTTTCTCACTTTTTGGAAAAAAAAGTACAACGTTTCGAAGGGCTAGCAAGAAATTCGTTCGTCAATTAAAAAAAAAAAAGAAAATATATATATATATTGGTATTTACATAATTAGTTCTATCTCATATATAAACCTATATTGTTAAGGATTCGTAAAAACAATTCCATAAGTGTAAACTTCGTCTTGGTTTTGAGAAGATGTATATATATATATATATATATATATTTAAAAAGATTTAATTAATATTTGATTCGGGTAATAACGCTTGGGTTTCGTTGTAAACGGCGTTAAACAAAAAGACGAACATGCGTTTTTATACGAAAGCAAGTAAGTTTGAAATAATGTGTATAAATATTTAGTTTCTGTAACAAGATATACCGGCATTCCCACCGATGACATATCTTGTTAAACATTTAATGAGCTCGGTATCTTCATGAACGAACAATCACCATCTCAGAGTAAACTGAATTTTCATTCAGACTGCTGGGTTATATACTGCCCGTTTTTGTTTATGCTGATAAAATACCCTTGATAAATTTAATATATGTTGAGGTGTCCGCGGAGTGATGCATAATGGTACATAATGCATAGTCTTACTCGGCGAGAATTAATTACAAGCAGAAGTTATTATAGCCTTGTTACTAATGTGGATTTATGTACTTTTATATACAACTGAATTTACGAACGTGTCGCGTACGTACCATACACGATGCACAATTTTGAATGGGAATTGTACGCGAGAGTACGTTTATTTTATTATTTCTATTATTATTCGTGTCGAATAGCGCGTGGCCATACACGACAAATGGATTTGCTACTTCGAGGTCAGTATTATTATTTTAACAATCAAAGTTATTTATTTAAGCGTGGAATAAATTGACAATTTGCCGACACAAACGAAATTGCAGTTGATCAACAATTTATGAAAAATATACGCAGATTAATAAACATAATTTATTCATTTTTTGTCTGCCTTTTGTGCGTAAAACATATTTACTTTCGTGTTAGTTGTATAGAAGAGTTTTTTTTCATATATTTAATTAAGTGCGTTTTTTCATATTTCTCGTTTAATCAAATATACTAAGAAAACGATTTTTTCGCCACTATACTTAAATATACAAACACTTGACTAATTTAACCATTATGTAAGGATAAAGTAAAATTTATGTCCAAATGTCATCAGAATGAACTACCACGACGGAATAAGGCAAACAAAAGGAAATCATTTTCCTGCTTTGAAAGAATAAACGAAATATTTGTTTGAATGAATTTCATCCTAAGCGTGGAGGGTTAGCCAGAGAGTACTTAGGTGTCGGGGATCCTAAAAGTAGGCGGCGAGAAAGTTGAGTCGCGGTTCCAAAAACGTTGCGTTCAAAAAGAGATCCGGCTCCCTCAAAGAATACATCTGCGTTCAATAGGCCGATGCTTATCCGGCTATTAGATTCTTATAACTGACATAGAAACGCATCTTGCTCGAAACCGTACCGCCGAAGCATTTCCAACGTTATTTTCAACTCATTCTAAAATTTATTTGGGAACCATATTTCGGCGGGAAGATAAAAGTGATGAAAGTTTACAGATAACGAGTGATGTATAAGAGAAAATGGTTTTAACCGCAACTGATTAGAGGAATTTGTTATTATTTGAATTATAATATACAAAATAATTGTATAATTAATTCGTTATTTCAAACAGTTGATGAAAGACGCTGAAAAAAAGGTAGTTAATTGTGTTATTATAAAATAAATGTCTACATTATAATATACATTTTTAGATCGATACTGTATAATTAGAATGGGTATTTGAATAATTCATTCCGGTCTCCACAACGAATCAGAGTCGTAGATTTGATTTTTTTTTTCAGTTAACGCAATTATGAATTCGATTACAAATTTGCACATTCAAACTTATAATGCTAACTTTTCGAAAGTTTAGAATTTATATATATATATGCACTTGAAGTGTAAACTGTTTTTGACCGCGATCAATTTTGGTTTACGAAAAATTTAATACATTTATTCTACATTTAATGTATGCACATTTAAAGTAGGAAATATTTAAATACGATGACGGTGTAAATGAACGAAAGCAAACGATGTTACACAAAGAAATATTTATACAGGATTACGCTTTATATTCTCTCCGAAACGGCTTGTGTTCTCAGTAAATAAATATGCCAAACGGTAAGACCCCATAATCTGTCCAATAAGCCATGCGTATTATTTAGATCACCGCCATTAGGGAAGTAGTTAGGTGCTACTATAGGTGATAGAATCTTTCGGACCAATGGAAGACCCCCGACCTTGACACGACTTTGATGTACAGTATCAATGCTTTGTCTACCGCACTTTGGATCGAGCCTTTGGTTCAAGGTAACCAGAAATATCTTCCTGTTTATCATCTAAATTGTCGGTACGGAGCAAGTTTTGAAACATTGCATCATACTGTGCTTGTTTCTGTAACACCAATAAAAATTATAACATATCCTTCTTTAGCAATTAATAGAAGAGATAATGAATACTTTATATGGATTTGAAAACATGTTTAAAGTCTAAAAGAAATAAAACAATAATCTCCTCGTTTCACAAGCAGTTGTATTCAATATCGATTTCAATGTAGAAAGTTTGAGAATTAAATTAAATTAAAACCAACGTAACAGTAGTGTTTTACTATTTCTCCAAGTTTGACCAAAACTTATTGAATTACGTTCTTCTACATTTTGTATAACTAAATATCGAAAACGTTGCATTATCAAAACACTTTTGATTCGTCAATGCTGGCAAAAAATAATATTCTTCAATTTTGTCAACTTACTATAATGCATTTTTATAATGCATTTTTCCTACAAATTCTCCGCGATTTTGTCGAATTTCAAAAAATATACGACTGTATACCTTAATTTTATTATAAAACTCGAATACGGTTAAATATATATGATCTCTGTGCAACATGATAGATACGTGTTGTATGTAAATATCTTGTTATTTTCACATACCTGAGCAAAGATCATATTTTTCTTATTATTTTAATATTCAAATAGAATTCACAGCAAGGGATAGCTTTAAGTTTAACATATATGTTAAAAACACGTTTCAGTTTATTATCAAAACTTAGATGGAAGTGTTATGAGAAATATATAATACAGTAGTAAATCAGGAGGAATTTATTGAAATTTTATGGAAATGCTATGATTAAGAATGCGTGCGCCATTAATAATGTACATTGATTGCATTATATACATTTATTAATATTTTAATTATAATTACTCAGTGGTTCTTCATTCTATTAATTGAAATTAATTATTATACTATTCGTATCAATTTTACCGAAGTATCATATTCAACGACCGTTTCGTTTTAACAGTTACACGTGTTTTATAGTCATCCCGAGTCGAAATTTAACACTATTTTGACCCTAAAAATTTAGCTTCAAAATTGTTAAAGGTAAATGGTAATGTAGACTCTAATTTAAACCTCGAAACGTCTAAAATTTCCCGTTTAGGTTAAAG
>JABFQC010002637.1:0-15621 GCA_022817085.1 Psilanteris sp. ZL-2020
CACATATTGGTTGAGTCTGCGGTGTTGCGTCGTCCTGCTCTGTCGACATCAAGCGAAGAGCGCAGGCAGCGTCCGGTGTGGAGACCGGCCTGGCGACCAGTCAGGAGGAGGATGATTATGAGCGACCCAATCTTGCTTTTCATCACGATCGGGCTGGCGATCGGGATAGCGCGTGGCGTAATGATGGCCGCGGGGATCGGCGCGTGGTTGACAATTTCGGCGATTTCGCGTCGGTGTTTTTTTTTTTTTTATCCGAAAATCCCCGAGTAACGGAAATCGCGAATTTAGACGGTCATTGTCCGGTGTTGAACAAGAAGCTGCTTTTGCATTGAATACACTTCGATTGCATTATTGATCGCGGCGGGATTAAAATGGGATAACAAAAGGAAAGTTTGAAAATAAAGGGGTTCTCCGGGTCAGGGAGTCTGCGGAACCAGTCTGTTACACACACCTGTTTACACGAAGGTGAATCTTAGGTCACTTTCGAGACCCCTTCGATCGCTCGTATCGATGCAATGCCAACTTTCCTAGAATAACCCACTGAATATTCATACGACGCGGGGGCCTGAAATTTCGATATTATTTCGTGACGAGTGATCCATATCTATTTAAATGGTCCTTATTAGAAACGCGTTTGTTCAACCTGTCCCATAACATTCCTCAAAGCCATGATTTCCAAACAAACGTTCGGACCAGAAATATCACTTATAACAGGACCTTTTGTTCCCGGAACCAAAATTTTCGCTTTTTACTGCGCCAACGGTTCGCGCGTTTTAATCGCAACGCCGGTCCGTCGTAACTTTGTGCCGTGACGTGTCCCAAAATCGGTACCAACCGATCGATCGTTCACCAAACCTGACGTCCGGATTTTGGTTACGAAAAATCGACCGCTCGAGCTAGAAATTGACGCGGGGAAAGTCGCCGTAGTTTATTTATCACCGATACATCAAATCCGTCCAAAAAACAGACCTCCGTAGATTTGAAAGTTCCATATTAAATGCGCGCCGGCACACAAAGAAAGGCGCCCTGGAAAAATTCCTTTTACAGAAATTGGTTAATAGGCCAGCGAACGAGACTAAACTCATATATACAAATATATATATATATACACGCGCGCGCTCCGAGCAATTGCTTTTCCCAGGAATTTCGAGTATGCGAGAAAGGAAGATAACAAAATTTTGCCCGACTTGTGCAATCAGTCGACAGTGCAGCAATTTTGTCCGCGATATTTATGATCCGACCGCGGCAGAAATATTGCGCTAACTTTAATTATGCTTTTAGACGTCGCTCATTACACGTTTCTGAATGAAGAGCCGCGCTCGTCGAGAACCTATCATTGCACTTCTCCACTTTCAAACGCAACGTGCAATTTTATTACAAAATGAGAATGAATTAATTACGATGAGTTGATAAGTAAACAAGCGAATCAATGCGCGGCGCGGTCATTTCGGAGATGAAACGACAACGAGATTTGCGCGGCGAATATCCGACTTGAACCGGTATACCGGTTAGCACTTTATTGGTGAAATCGATCGGTACGAACACATAGATGGGACCACCTGTGCGCGATGAGCAGGTTATCTGCGATTCGTCAGCGGGTTTCGCTGCGGGTTCGCGCTTTCCTGTACAATTTTTGCTGAATGCGTTTTACTTTTTGAACGAAGATAACGATTATTATATATATGGTTTTGTAAATTTATATAACGTGTTGTGCTTAAAGACTTGGTATCGCGCGAGGTTAGTTCGAATTTATACTGATATTGTCATTTAAATTTCACGATTTTGTAGAAGGAAAACTAAATTAGGTTTTTGTATATTTTGATAGGATAATTCATAATTTATCCGAATTCTGGACGTTTTTCTTTTTTCGTTTCGATAAAACTGACATTAAAGTTTCAATTAATCTTGAATTCTTGTTCCATTTCCGACATCATTATATATATAGTTATGTGTGTAAGTATATTTTATAATGTTTAAAGTGATGGAAATTGATGGAAATGAAAACTATGGATGGTGTTTTTGTTGAATGTTTTTTTTAAACGTTTTACAATTTTGTTTATATAACACACGGAAAAAAGAAGACATTATTGAAATTATATTATTAACGAAGAAAAGGTTAGGAAAACTTTTGAAGCAACCAATAATTGGTTATTTTTTTTCATATAATAGTTTAATAATTTTGATTGATAAGATAATTATATTTACGTTATAAATTAAACGCGCGTTAAATGTATTTAATTTTTAATATTAAATGAATTGTTCAATCCGAGATGCCAATAAAAAAAACCTAATTTTGTCATTAAAATTGCATTTTTCAAGCACCTAATATAAAATCACAATCTTTTGAACAAAATCTTCGATCAAGACATAATACCAGCGTTTTTCGTTGCATTTCGGTATATATATTTACATAGTTAACGTAAAAAATATATTAAACAATGTTGCATTATTCTTATCATCAACAACAATTATTATCGTTTGTTATGCAAAAAAACTGATAGTTAAACATTTTTATGCTAATTATAATGTCTACATATATTATTAAAACGTAATATGTTAATAATATAACGTCAAGTTTCCCCAAAAACCTTATATATATAAACTCAAGTTCGTATTAAATGAAGACATTTTTGAATAAAAACGTTGCGAAAAGTATAGCAGAACGCGCGATTTGCATACATATTTGAAATGCCTGCAGATGAGCGCGCTATTTTCGGTAAAACCGTGTCCTTTTTGCGGGTTCGTCTCGGTCGCAGAAGGACGATCGACTGAGTCAATCGGATTCAAGAATTACCGGTTTCCGATTTTATATCAGTGTTTTGCATCAGCGCATACTCGCAGTCGTCTAATAATGCGCTTTTTGCGAGGCACCGCAAAATATTACTGCCACCGCAAAAAGCATTTCGCGTCGCAGATACAAAAACAATAACGGCATCTTCATTTGCATCGCACCGCAGAGTCGCGCAAAAATCGGATTCACGCTATTTACGAAATTCCGTCAAAAGTGTGCGCGCCGTAATAACGGCAAATCCGCGTCGTAAACCAAATTTGTCAAAATACGAAAAACAAACGATTTAACGACGAATAAAATTGAAACACAAAACGATTCTGATTCGACGAACATTGACATGAAATATCAGTCAGAATAAGTCGGACGAATGAAATTAAAAATAAAACTGTCGCGCCCGAAAGTGGAATTTGAAGTATTCCAAAGTGACCCGCGGGACAAAAAATGCCCATTACTTTGGCAATTAATTTATTATTCCACAGCGCGCCGATAATTTCTTGTTGAATTAACTTATGACATTTAGAGTCATGAAATGTTAATAAGAGAAATTTATACGTAGAATGACACGGTGTTAAAAGCGCTGCTCCAATGTAAATCACAACGAAATGGCACATCGGTGAAAAACGTTCGTGCTTCTTTTTACGCTTTATCTCGTTTTGTTTTGTTTCAATCGTGTCGTGACGAATCTGCGACCGAATGCCGGTTCCGCATCCGACGATATATCTGATACGAATAGAAAATGATTTGCTTCCTATATATAGAGAAAGACAAAAGAGAGAGACGGGGAGAGAGAAATGCTTTGACGAATGTATTTTGATTTTTATCAAATTCTGTTGATATTGATATAATTACACTTGTGGAAGTCATACACGTATACCTGGAAATGTATTTCAAATATTGGCTTAACCTCAAAATTTAATAAAGCAATCATTAAATCATTGATATTTGTGGTGTGCATTTAGTTATGTTGATTTTGGTCCGTTAGGAAGCGTTTGTGAACGGAAGTTGGTTTTCTTATGAAAATATATGGAATGAAATCAGTGTGTATATATATGTATTTATATATATATATTATATATTCGATGGGAATTAATAAATTACACATTCTGTAAAACACATGTAACATGGCATAACTGTAATTCGGATGTTGTAGTTCAATGGCATGTGAGTTATTTATTTAATATCATAAAGAATCAAGTCAGATTTGAACTGTAAAGGAATATGTAATGCAATTAAATAGATAACGTGTAATTATTAAAAAAGGATAACGTAAATTATTATGATCGAATTCATAATAACAGAAAATAATATTAGGAACTATATTTATAATATAATCAAAATTAACATACAATATTGTTTAAGATTGCGGGATATATATATGATTATTTGTTTAAATTTAATGTTTATAATGAATATATTTTATATTAAAATACGATTTATAGTAAATTTTATTTCTTTTGCTACTTAAACTACAATTTGCGCATTCTATTTTTTGTGCCAAATGTTTTGCTTCAGTTTTGTATGCGTATAATAATTGATTAATTACAAATTCGTTAATTATAAATGGTTTTTAAGAGAATAATATAGTTAATTATTGCTTCGTCAATTTGAGGCTGCAATTTCCATAAACCGAGCATTATTAACCCGCCATTTAGTCGAGTTTCGAGCGAATCGCTTAGCGCAGAAAGAATCGTTCGAGTTGTAACTTTTGAGGTTTTGATTAAAAAATTGCACTTTATTTATCGCATGTAATAATTAACTGATTTCACTTTTATGTCTTCGTTTCTGTTTGTGCTTATGCATAATATGCAATAATTTGCTTAAAACGTCGCGAATAAATATGCATGTTATATTAAAAACGCAATAAATGAAGGGGAATTAATTTAACACACTCGGCGTCATGAATTGTTAATGACCACTTGTTTTCGAAATATCAGACGACCATAATTTGAATCTTTATTAACAGAATGAATAAATGAACCTTTTTTTCGTTTTATCTCGTTCACATTGTTTCACACGAAACACGATTCCGATGCCGGGATTAGGTTTTTCAAAATATTTGTTCACACATTTGATCTCATTAACGTTCCACTTAGAGCGCCAACGCTGATCATTCGAGCTTATATAATGCAATGTTAATAAAATACGCGTAGAAAAAAAAATACATAAAAAATACTACACTTTTATATTAGAAATATACAAATAATAAGAATAGATTAGTTCAAATTTTTCAATGGAAATGTAAAGCTTGAAATACAAACGTGTTCAAATATTTTTTGAAACTATATTGTTCTTAATCATATTAAAATATTTATATATAATATATATATATATATAGGTTTATTTATACAAAATAATTTATTTCGCTTTTAATTACGCGTACTCGACTATATTAAACTATACCGTAAGTATACAAGGAAGATATTAATCTAAATTGGTTAATAATCCATAAAACTATAATAATCGTGTTAAATCTAACAATTCGCAATAATTACACTAATTGAATGTGTTCAAATGAATTATTTGAACAACAGTTTTGAAAACGGTGAAAGTTCTACGCCGTTCAGAGATCTAAGTTTCTACTTAAGCATTGCCATATATTTCATGATAACTCTCGACTTAGACTTTCAAGGTCAAATGTCAAATTGGATAGTATTCAAGCCAGTCATCGTTTTATCTATTTTTGCTGTTTATATTCCAGG
This sequence comes from Psilanteris sp. ZL-2020, assembly GCA_022817085.1. NCBI lineage: Eukaryota > Metazoa > Arthropoda > Insecta > Hymenoptera > Scelionidae > Psilanteris > Psilanteris sp. ZL-2020. Next base: position 5,491 of record JABFQC010002637.1, read on the forward strand.
ATGCGTTCTCGCACTAAAAAGTCTCAATCTCGGTTATTTTGTGCACAAAGTACGTACACGTTCGCGCAAAACAGCTGCTTGTCATGCTTCGACACAATTTATTTAAATAAGATTTCAATTTTCTAGATAAATATATATATACAAAGAATAAGTAGTCGTACAAATCGTCTGTTCTCATAGAATGCAAATGTCGCGATATCCTCGGCTCTCACACTTCACGCTTCGTAATACATTATTGAAATACAATTTATTGTAATATCATATTTACATCACTACGAGTGTATATACCCATTGTGTGTATATATACGACAACAAATTTTATATAATATCTACTCGCGTACTTGGTCATCATTGACATTTAAGATATCAATGTCGTCATAAATTTTAGAATATTATTCACCTGTTTTATGTTGTCTTATGATTCTCGTCCATTTTAGATTAATTATATCTTCACACCTTTTCTCCCCAATTAAAACCCGAATTGCTTAAAATAAGACATCTTACATTCGGGCATTTCGTGATCGAGGCATTTGAAAAGTCCAAAAAACTCGATTGTCATTTTCCTTCGAAAGTTACACATGGCGAATCTGAATGTAATATGAAATTAAGATAGATAAAAAAGTATCCTTTTTCATCAGCTTTCGCAACTCATTACAGCAATTTTGATTTATGTAATAATTATGACGACCTTCCTATGTTTTGTAACGCACGATGTTCATTGGTATACATGTTTATCGGTTGTACACTTTTTACAGAAAATTTGGACAAAAACAAAATTCATTTTTTCTTCTGTATTCCGTCGAGACCGCGTGCTTACGCAATCGAAAGGATGAAGATGATGATACACGACAGTAAATCGCAGACGTCGGGATATTTGAATTGGAAATCGCGGAAAATTGACACCCGGAGAACTCTATTAAACCGCGCGGCGTAAAAATGGCCGCGTTACAAATGCGCCGGAGAGTTGCCGAGCGTTTAAGGACCGACTTTATTGGCCATTTTTCAACTTAAACGTTCCCATAAAAGAAACGCGAAATCTCAATTTCCTTTAATAAATTTATCACTCGCGCGGAATCGTGCATTCATTACGTCACGCCGCCGCATATTAACATTCAATATACGGTTATCCAGTCATTTTCGCGTAATAAACTTATTATTTGTCTCCTTAATTGCTATTCCGCTGAAACAACAATAGTCCAGCCGCGACTCTCGTGCGACCTCCTCTGAATGCAAAACTGCGTTTAGGCAAACCTCGGTCGCGGGAATTGAATAATTCCTTTTGCTGTATAGAAAAAAAAAAATGTGCGTGTATGTTAATGAAGCACCGAATCCTGGCATCCGTTACGCTTTATATATGCTTCATATGCTGCGTAAAATGAGTACGTGCGCGGGTACGCGCACTTTACGAAACAGGCATGAAATACTCGCGCGCTGATTGCGTGTAATTATGTAAGGAAAGATGGACTGCCCGGCGCGCTCAAACGCCGAAGAATTCGAAATATCCGAATTACAAACATATCTTTTAATATGCGCGCCATTCTATTAGGCATGTTTATGTATAGGTGTGTATGTATTCCCGTCGAAACACGTAGTCGTGCGTAAGTGACTGTCATATATATACGCATATAAATATATATATAATTGTGTGTAGGATATAAGTAATTGTAATGTAACGATTACAGATTTATTGACGGAGTTGACGGGGTATTTATAAGGATGGGAAAGTGTCAATTTGTTTGAAAGTCAAAATCCTTAAATAATCAACTTTATATATACGTATATATAGGTATTTACTGGTTACGTGTCCGGAGAAAAATACAATCGTTTAAAAATTGCTGATAGTTCAATGAAAATTGCATCCATGTGTATCGATCTTCATTTTTCAACTGAATCCAATTTTGCGTATTCGTTTATAAAGTATCGAACGAATCTTTTCTTTTCATTCATATACTATAAGTGGGTTAAATTATTACATGACCATTGCGCGTTAGAAAAAAAAAGTGTCCAAATGATACTTTGAAAATGATTAATTTTTCCGAAGAATTGGGAAACCTTGTATTATATATTCGGCATGTGGAATTCGAAGGCCGTGAATTTTCACTTGTCAATTATTTTGTAATCGGGCACAAAATCGAATTCCGCCAATCGTATAATTTTATTCGTAACGTAATTACGGCGATTTGACTTGTGTATTAAAAAAAGTTATAGATATTATTAGCTTCACTTTGAATGATGACGAAATCGACGAGACGTGATCAAAGTTGTTTTGACCCTCGAAACGACAATCCTGCACGGCAAATCCATCACGGCGATCTGGTCGACAATTTTTGCGTTTAATTGCCCGCGCAAATTGCGCGTGATTTTTTTTGGAACGCCACGTGATCGCGCGAACGAAGGAAAGCATATTTCGGGTACCGGAATTCACACGGCATTTTGCTCGTTTCGGACCGCAATAACTCTTCCAGGAAACGTTCTCACCGTATCACATTAAATGCCATTTTCGATTGTCAGACCGAGAAAAGAAACGACCGGGTTATTCGGACGAGGCCTTTCCGTCCAACAAAAGAAACTAATTCATGGAGGGCACCCTCCTTCTCGTCATAATGTTCAAGATATATAAATATAACAATAACGTCTCATTTAAGTCTCGAGACAATAATAATCTCGCTTCGCTGTTTTAGCGAAAACAATTTCCCTCTCAAAGTAATTTGATTAATGGTTAACGAAGTGCTAATTCATATATATATATATATATATATCAATACTACTATACGGAGTCACGAATTTCAACAACCATTTTCATCAACAAAAATCCAAAAAATCACCAATACCTAATTTGTACGTAAAATATACGTTATAATTCGATTCATTTCCATGGATTCAACGTAAAACCACCGACGTCCAATTACCATTATTCCCGTGCACAACACATAAGATAAATATCACTCAGGTATATCTCGATTTAAGTGTCTTCGTCGGATGAACGAGTGCCTCATTAAGACAACCGGCGCCTTAAATTAAGACACTGTCATAATACCTATCCGTATGACACAAAACTTTGAAATTTACCCGCGCGTGAAAAGCAGTCGAAATTTCGACACATTGGTTCTGAACGCAAACTTTGTTGTATACATATATATTTACGTACTGTACATGCATATTTTGTACAAGTGTGAGTAATAAACGCACGTTCCGCCGAAAGCACGGCAACAAAAAAGTACGAATCAACGCGAAATGCAATTACGGCGTGATTATACGTGGATGCAAAATGACATTCCAGTTCGTGGGAAAAGACGTCTCTTCAATTGGTGAACAAAATTCGTTGACGAGTGGGTCAGTGGGTCGTCGTTAATTACGAAGATTCTACGGGTCTCCGCTTTAAAGCGATCCCGCTGCTCGGAGATATTGCCGGTCCCTTCCCTTCCGCCCGTCCCTCTTTTCCCTCGCGATACCAAGTCGCTTCTTTTTCTTGCGCGCATTCGTCGTCCTCCCCCTCGCGTCGCATTGTTTCGCCCAGACTGGACTCTGCAATGGGTGAATGGGATCGCGTCCTGCACCGCGACGATGCGTAACGCGCGTCGCGGACGCAACCGAAACTCGATTTTCTACATTTCATGTAGCGTTTCGAGAGTTGCGCGCGCGCAAACATGAAGTCGCGACCGATCGCTGAATCGATCGTCGTCGGACGCGCGAAGCTTTCTCGCGTGTCGGGATTATTGGCGATTGCGTAACAAACCGCAAATGAAAAAGGAATAATTTGAATTCGATTAATAGAAGACGAACGGTAAGATAGGAAATAACTGAAGAAAAAATCAATTGAACATTGAGAATGATGATTTTAACTTTAAAATAATAATAATAAGGACGGTAAAAGTAACTCAGACGAAGTCCTTAAATAATGCGAACGATTGTTTGTTGTTATTATGATTATGAATAGAAATTGTGCAATTAAAAAAACAGTGAAATATGGAAGAGTAGAAGACTTTTATTACCGATTTTTCGCTTCGTTCGAAATTAGAAAGAAACCGATCGAGCCGAGGTGATTGAGAAAGCAAATTTCAAAAAATGCACCGATAATTCAACGATAATGGCAATTTGTTTATAAATAAAAAAAAACCGACAATAGAAAGAAACGGTATAAACAAAACGTAAATACTGCACGTTCATTCGCATTCGCGCGCCGACAAATTGCTGTTTCTCAAAATAAACGTAAAAATGCACGAAAATCCAGTTAGTTCAACATCATGCATCATTATATTATTTCTTTTCTTTCTTATTTTTTCTTTGCTCGTCCGTTTTTTCTCTTTGCCACTTGTGATGTATCTGACAGGATACTTTACAGCTATTAGAATAACGGGAGACATGAACGCCGGAGAAGCAGTGTCGTTGAATTTCCCAGGGAATTGCGCGCTGAGCGTGATACAATTCAATTTTGCTTGCGATTCATTCTGCGCGAACGTATTTTTAGCAGCCGCGATTGTGTTTAATTAGATCGGCGAATGAACTCGTTGGGATGGACGACGGGAGGGGGGAGTGTTTACAAGTGGATATTAATACCGACGTTTCGCAAACAATTCGCCGTCGGTATATATTGCGTAAGATCGGCGCATCGAAATGACGGCAACGGATGATTAAAATCGCATAATCATAAATCACGCGGAAGAAGTGAAAATTATTTTTAACCGCGCGTCATTTATTCGCGCGAAATTGATCATTATTACAAACAAGCGCGCGGTCGCACGTATAGAAGACAACCGACATCCTGGACGGGGAAAAAATTCGAACGCAACCGTAGGCGACCGTGAAAACGATCTTTCGCAATTCCGTTTCGCGGGAATGATACTCGGATCGAGAAAGTGCGAGTTCCGATTTGTTAATGTTATTTGCGCGGAATGGGGAAGTAAACTGTGGATAAGCGGTCGACGTGATTCGCGTCGTTTTCTGGTATTCCGTAATGCGCGCGCGGCCGATCGGTCTGTTTCTTTTTTATTGCAACTCGACCTGCGTCGGGGCAAGAAAAAACGTACGAATAAATTTGAACAGGAAACTGTGCGCATGAGTTACGTCGAAATAGCGTTAATATTTTGCGGCGAAAATATTTATGTTTACGTCGACGATTATTGTGTTTACAAGTTGTCGACGATGCGAGCGCCCACGTATTCTTGGAAATCGTGCTTTTGATACAAAATATTATTGTTTAGGAATGAAATAAGATAAAGGTCATTCGACATGTAAACAATAAACAAAATATGAAATAAATGATGACGAGAATGTCGGGTTTGTTTAGTTTATTCGCGAGCTTAAGTATATGTGTGCTTTATTGTTTTTAAAGTTCTAAAATAGTTCTAAAATGCTGATACGCGTGGTTTGTGCTTCGTTTATTAGTGGAAATAAAATTTTAAATTCTTACCATGTAAGTGGTGGAGCGTAACAAATAATTAGTCAATTTTGATCGTCAATCACATATGTTTGCATAATTATTTTGCAATTATGACAGATACCAAAATCGATTGAAACACTGAAATTTGGTGTTTCTACAGTTTCACACGCGTGCGTATTTAATACATAAATGGTAAAAAAATATACGTCTTTGAAACAAAATTATTGCTAAAATGATTGCAGTAAAAGTGTCTTAATGTAAGGCAACGATGTATTAATTTAAAATCGCACTGGTTTCACGCCGCAAAAAATGTTATTGAAGAAATTGTAATGTCTTATTAGAATTGTTTTATACTGTAAACAAACGGACAACAAAGGTAAGGTCACGTTGAAATAAATTACACCGATAATAAATATTATTAGCTGAGTTAGAAAGAATGTTATTTATGTATTTGTTTTTTTAATGTGACCTTACAATTATTGTTAGTTCGTTACCAATAGCAACACGTTCTTCGTACAATACGTTGCATTTTCTTCGATATTATTTTCCGCTGCATAATGGACACCTTATGTCTTTAATTAAGACTCAACTTACAATAATTACATTTAATGATAATAACAAAGCAATTTAATAATAATAATAATAATAATAATGATTATAATAATATATAATATCAAAAATATTATATTTATAAACATATATATTATTATAATTATTAATATTGATGTTATTGTTATTATACTCATATTCGGAATATTTCGAATGATTCAGTTATTAAAAATCCCACGATGTTGTAAAAAGGAATAATATACCGACGTACTAGAATGTGCATCAGAACGATTAAAATCAACTTGACTTCCGTGCGGAATATCCGTTTCTCCGTCACGTATATCTTGACTGCAGATAGACAGGAGGTCATGGCTCGCCTACCCAAGTTGCCTATTGATGGTAGTTGGACATGAAACCCATGCAAGAACAGGTCTCGGCGTAAAAGGTTCACGACTCGTCGCTAAATTAAAATATTGTTTTCCACGTTGAATTATTTATTCAGCTTCAAATACAAAAAGCAAAACGAAAAAAAAAAAACCAAAAAGCTTCAAATATCCGACTGGAATATATATATATATACATATATATATATATAAATATTTATATATTTACACACATTTCAAATTGTCAAATGCTCAAAACAATTCAAAAGTATATCGCGATAAGATTCTGCGGTCGAACAATTCGATCTGAAGAAACGTCGTCGTTTTGTACGCCGCGAGTTGCGCGCTATTATAATTATTCCGTTAAGCCGCTGACAAATGGCAGAAAATGGCAACGGACGCTTTTTCGACGCGCGCGTCGCTCGGGCGCATCTCATTGACGTAAAAGTCGTCGCTCGAAGTCGCCTCGGAGAGAGATCGCGACTTATTCCAGACTCGTTTCATTTTCACCTCCGTCCGTTGAATGCGGTATAGGTCGCCGAGTAAACACGATGCAACTTTTATCTGTCTGAATAGATCGCATAAACAAGCAATTAATTTAGTTCTCATGTACTTAGCAAAGGTCACCGTTGAGCAATCACGTCGTTGTTTTCATCAATGATCCATATCGATTTACAAATATTAAACATGTGTTTGAAATTTGACGCGCGGGGGCGCGTGCTCGATCGTTTCGAATTCAATTTCGACGAAATCGAAAACGAAGTTGATTCGGATTTCTTGTTTTCCGTTTGATTAAGTAATTCAAGCGGTTGTTAAATTTTAATTCGTGTATTTAGTTTTATATCTATATAATTGTTGATGACAAATGATTTAATTTGAGATCATTCCGAAGCATAAATATACGACATTGTTCATTAAATATGTGACAATGTTCTTTAGATCGGCGCGACGGTAAAAACTGCTATATATGTTAATTTTATACTTGAACTACTTTTTTACTTCACTTAGAAAACTCATTCGAAATGAATTTCAATAAGTTTTTACTGTTAAAATTGCTGTTGTGTATTATACAGGTTGAACAAAAACAACCGTCTTTTCGGGAATGAAAAGTAAGAATGTCCAATTAATGTTTTTTTCTGAATTCGTAACGCAAACGAGATGTAAAAAAGTGCATACGAGTTCAAGTTGGTTTTAACGATCCAGCGGGCAGTTTTTCGCGGCATTAAAAACGCGCGGTCGTTCTAATGCAAATCGCGTTCACGACTCAACAAAATTAGCTTACGAATTTATCACTCGTGTTTTAAAAAACGGAACTCTGTTGTCAAGAAGCGAATAAATCCTGAACGTCGTGAAAATTATATTCACTGTGTAAAGGTAATTTTTCTAAATCACTCGCGTAGCAGCCTCGTAATATGTTCATAAAATTTAATAGCACTTTCTTCGTATTTGCGCGATGCTGCCAATTAATTTCAAAATTCCGCAACGTCAATTTACATTGCATATTTTTTTTTTTTTTTAATTTATAGTGAATGCAATAAAACTTACATACACATCGTTTAGAATAATGAACGTCCGAAATAAATTCCGTGCAAATATGGCCATTTTTATAAGGTCGTTCGGCTTCTGCGCAAAATTTTTTACGGCGCAAGGTTTAAATGATTTTTAAATCGAACTTTTTAATCGTCATCAAAATGACGATGGAACTTTTACGATTCGTCTATCCGAAAAAGCAATCAATTAATTGAATCTATAAAATCATTCGAAAAAATGAAATTCCTTTATTGGTTTATTATTTAACGAAACAAAAAAAAATGGCGCTCCTTTTGCGAACCGTTTAGTCTTGTAAAACGGTTTTATAGGTATAATCAAATTTTTAATTGTTTGTTTTTTAATGAACTCGAGATTAATGTGTTAAAACGGATGTATGAAACTGCTTTCAACATAGGTTATTACTGTGTTGGTAAATATTTAACATGATTTTTTATTAAGAAATTAAATGAATTTATCTATGCAATAAAAACTCATCTTTTCTCATAATTATGAAAGTCATATAAGGCCGTGTATAATTACATTAATCGTTGTAACCATTACAGTTAGGCTTAAATAACTATTAAATACTATTGGAATGAAGTAAAATGTCCATTTTAAAACGATATCAACATGCGAATGTTAATAGATTGGACCTACATATTTCTACATCTATTATACAAAGTATTATATATACTCTGTGGAACGAAAATAAATTGAATATGATAACGTCTCGAAAGCCGTTATTTAATTTTAACTAATTATTTACTTTTATGTTTTCATAAAGCGTCTTTTATGTTTTTTAATTCACGAAGCAAAATAATATATTTATCGGAACAAACGAAAAATAGTGTCCTTAAAAAATCATAGATTATAAATATATATAAATTTGTATTACAACATCAATTCGTTTATGAACTTTAATTCTACACGAAGAAAAATATAATTGAAATTTTATTATAAAATAAACTAAACTGACACTGGAGAAATGAAATTTCCAGATATGGTAAAAATGTAGTATAAACAAGAAAGAAAATATTATATTTATGTTACTTGTTTAACATAATTTATAAGACAAATTAGAAGTTTGTTGCTTCTAAATATCGTTTATTTTCTAGCACACTGACAAAAATATTCTTACAATGACCAAACTGAACAATAAAAGCAGGAAAAGTGAGCAAAAATGTAAATTAAAATCAACATTAGACAATATCATTGTTTTTATCATTTGTTTGGTAATATTTGACATATTTTTACAATTTTTTAACAGTAATTTTATCATATTATTTACATTTTTGCCTATTTTTCTTACTTTTCTTATCTTGTTTTGTAGGATTGTCATCAGTGTAAAATTTCAAGTATATTTCTCTTCGTTATCATAACTGTAATGGTTACATAAAAGTATATGATGTAAATTAATATTGTACGTAGTCAAAAATTGTTAATTGGAATTATATTATATGGGAACGATGTTATATAATGATATAATTGGAATGACAATTGACATAATATCCTATATTTCATATACATATATGATATTAAAATGTACTTCTTTTTTCTTTCAAAATTGGAAGCGTCACTCTATGCCACCAACCAAAATATTAAAATATAATATAGATTTTGTATACATTGCGGTACTGGGCCCTTGATATGATGTTTAAACGTGGAGGGGATATAATGCAATCAGTGATTATATATATTTGTATGTAATATATTATGGTTATATTGTATAATAAACTTCGAAAATAAAATACATTATAAAGTACAATACGTTTAATTATATATATATATATATATAAGAGTGTAACTGTGTGTTAGTATAACTTATATATAATTGCATAAATTTAAATGTGATGAATTTAATGATGTGAATTCATTTCATGATGTACATAAAAATTAATTATTTAATTATTATTTTTTTATTAACATCTTATGTCCATTTACATTATTAACTTAAAATAATAAAATATGATTTCTAAGAAATATTGTCAAATAATTTTAATGTAGTATTAAAATTATACTTTCCTTTGAGTTTTATAATTTCCATTACAATGATTCTGTCTTCGTAGCAACTCCAAACAAGTATTATCAAAGACGACAAATTGTTTTTTGAATGTTAAATTCTGAAAGCTGTAGTTATTGTATATTAATTATTATATATTATTTTTATAGAAATTAAAAATGAGAAACTCAACTGCAGTGCGATTGAAAAACTTTCGTTCTATTAATTCAATTTTTAATTACAAACTCTACAATATCAATAAAATCCAGTTTGTTTTCATATATTAAGAG
>JABFQC010002638.1:0-15621 GCA_022817085.1 Psilanteris sp. ZL-2020
AAGGAAAATTTGGTATGAAAAACTGTATTTTTACAAGGAAAAACAGTAATTTTTGGGTTTTTACTTTAATGTCTCCAAATTAGTATTATAAACAGCAATTTTCTACGTTTAATTTTTCTCAGTGTAGTTTGGTAAAATTTGTAAGATTATTTTTTTCAGTGCAGAAAGAAATATCATATTAAAGTCGTTTTCTGCCAAAAACGTGTTAATCATTATTTTTTTATTAGATAGAGCTTATTGTATAAGATTTATTTATTTTTCATGCAAAAGAATGTTGGGTTTTATTTTTTGCAACGGAGATATAACGTTATATACTGTTATTGTTGTAAATATACTGTTATAAGATATAGGAACAAGCATGTTCGGTTTAAAGTATATTTTTATATCCGTGTAAATGTTATTTAATAAATACTATTGTGTTTTGTTTACTAATGTATATTCAAATAAATATTAATGTAGTTATGAAAGAACAATAATGATTTTTAAAAACGAATTATTGTAATATGTTAATTGTTTAATTCAGTCAAATGGTTATCTTGATTTGTATAATAAACGAAAGCAAACAGAAATTAAATAACAATTTTTGATTGTTTGATCGTTTAATATTTATGCAGCTTATTTGTTAATCGTATATTACAATCTTTGTTGACTTTAATACGTAAAACGATTAGAGTATATTGTTATAATGGCTGTTACTAATAATTCTCATTTTATAGTAAGTAATTAATTTTTAATTGATTTAATTAATACATTATTGATTAATGGTTAATATTGTTGTTCAGAATACAACACATTGAAGTTTAATCTATTTTACAAGTATAGAGATAAGAAATAACTGCTATGTAAAGTTTGATTTAAAATTAGTATTTGTAATAAAATCATTCAAAATATATAACAAGCCTTCTGCATATAGAACACTGAGCTTAATAATATAAGAAATAAAACTTAATTATATTTGATTTAACATAAATTTAATCACTACAGTTTCATTTACGTAACTTCGTTTTTAGATAATTAATTATATTCCTACAAATTAATTATATCTATTATACATAAATCTGAATGTATATATATATATATACTTACAATATTTAATCGTAAATTTAGTTTAACCTTTATATCTGACAAAGGGTGTGTGGTTATCAGCCTAACATTATAATACATATTTTTAAATTTGTCTAATTATAAAATAATAATAAAATACAGTCATGGATCAGGTAATTCTTTCAGTAAAAATCGAATAACGTTTAATACACTATTATTATTATATTTAATAAAAACATTTTTTTATTAAAAACTAAGAAAACAAGTTTTTGCCAATCTAAATATTTTCATTAATAAAACGCACAATGTTAATATAAACTATATTTTCAAGTCAGCTTTATTCATCGATAACAACCAGCATTTACAAATAATAAAAGTGCAACATAAAATCCTGGAATGTTATTTGATAACATTTATTTTCACAAATGCATAATCTACGAGTTTTGTCAGATGATTCTTTTATTACAGTTCTAATTTGTAATTGTTTGATTTGAAAAATACTACGTCTGATTTTAGAAATTACATGTTATAATATATAAATTCAAATACGTATATAAAGTTTTAATTCAAGATATTTTAAGATTAATAAATTAAAAATTCTTTCTCATTTTATATTACTTTTAGATGGCCTTCCACTTTGGTTACCATGAAACAGTTCTCTTTGAAGGATGGAAAATAGACTCAGTTGGCAGTCTAGTAGGATCTGTCATTGGCATTGTCATTATGGCGGCTTTGTATGAAGGTCTCAAATATTACCGAGAATATTTATTTTGGAAAACATACAATTCGCTGCAGTATCGAAGCGTAACAGTACCGCAAGAAAAAAATGTTGTTTCGGACAATAACCAAGTTGTACAGTAAGTATGATTTATCTTTTGTAGAATTAAAAATAAAGTTTTTTGTTCTTATCAGTTAATTATTTTTGTTAGTAATGTACATGAATAAACAGTACTAAACTCATTTGTTGAATATACCCAATTAATTGTGTAGTATATTCAGTATTATGATACATTTTCATTGGTAAAAAATCAACATAAAAGCTATTATTTATTAATTAAGCATAAATCAACTGAAGTAAAAATCAAAAAAGAAATAAAATTTCCGGTTATATAAAACATAAATGATCAAAAGTTTAAACAATAATTTTATAATTATAGAATAATACAAGATATACTATACAACAGTTCAATCAAAGTATATTAAGCTAGCAAAGCTCAAACGGTAAAATGAAAAATAACTATAACACAATTTGATACTTATATTTAAATAATGTTTATTTAATAAAAAATTTTAAAAAAGTAACATTCGTTGCTTGTCTATTACTCAAACTAAATAGTCGTAACAAGTCTAATTAAATTTTTCACTCATGAACATATTGTTGTTAATTTGTGGTTTTAATTGATTCTATAAAATTTTCTGTATATAATTTTTTTATTAAGCACTTAAATTTGTGATTCATCTCATTTTGCCTATAGTTTCTTAGAGAATTAAATAAAGGTCAAATTCTGGATTAATGTTTTTAAAAATTATATGACAGCCTTCATGTTTTGGGTCTGGGCTTTGCTAGCTTTTTCTTAAGCACCAAATTCTGTGATAGTTATTATTCATTTTACCGTTTGGGCTTTATTAGCTTAATATACATTAAAAATCAGCTTGAAATGTCATCTTAAAATTAACACAATCATGAACATAAGTTGAATTAAATTTATTTTTTGTGTCAGATGTATTTTCATCAATATAAATATTTAAATTCACATTAAATAGTAGACAAATTAAAAAATCATAATATTAATAAAAAAAGATTTTGTATGTGACAAAATCTTATTAACCGTCTGGAATTTATGAAAAACAATAGGAAACTTAAATCTTGAGTTATGATCAAAATTTAAAAACTTAATAAGATCAATTTAAAAGGAATAATAAATTTCCTATTTTTTCATATTTTAGTATGGTCGGTGAAGTTATCCATAAACAGCCGTAAGTAACATGGTGCATGATAAAAATATTTTGCAAAATAAATGCACACTTAGTTTCGAGTAGTAAATCACATTAATTTTCACTCTCTAACTTTTACGCCATACTTTTGATAATATTTCGTAATTTCAAAACTCTTTTCAAAACTCGTTTATGTTAAAATTTGCATTCATCACAGTTAAAAGTTTTGCATGATAATGATATTTTTTTAATGGTAAGCATGCTTTTTGCATGTATAGATTAAATACATTAAATATGTTATACTATTTTACTCATTTTCTTAATTACTTTGTGACAAAATTTTAAAAAGCAATAAATATATATTAATTTTAATGACTCATTTACATGAAAAAAAATTTTTTATCAGTTAAGTGTACAACTATTCTTATTCTGTATTCAGAATGTATTATATATTATTTACATAAATTAATTTATAATTTATTGTTTATAAGCGGACAATTCTTTTGGAAAAATTAAAGTCAAATTAATATATATTATATATGCATTAATTATAATGCTTTGTTAACCTATGTAATATATTATGTTCCTTTGCTTCTAAAGTCTAACATACTAACAATAATAATAATGAATTTCTTTTCTTTTGATTTATCTTTATGATATGGAAACTCGTGAAGAAAATATTAAAAACATACTCAGACAAGAATTTAAAATTCAATCAGCATTTGATGGCTAAATAATTTTAGAGATAGTATATAATCTATTTTAAATTGTTTTTGTTTGAAAATAAAGTATTTGAAATATTTAATTCAATAAAAAAAATTAATTTATTTGATTAAGTATGTTCTTTAATACTAAATTCTAGTTATATTTATGGTTATACTAATTTATTTAAAAAAATTCTATTTAATTTTACAAATTTGAATTTTTATTTTATTAAAAAATCGATTTAACTTTTTATTCTATTCTATTTTATTCTATTAGTTATTATTATTTAGATCTATAACATTTTCTAATTAAATAATATCATATTTCAATTCTTGTTTATAAAATTTATAAAAATTCAAATTTTCCAAGCATGATGTTTATTAATATAATTGTAGACTATATATATTTTTAAATATTTATACATAATTACTATTTTTATCATTTTTATATTTTAATTTTGTATTTTTAATTATCCACATTTTCATTCGTATTAATGAAAAGATATGACTTAAATTTATTCTGAAATTTAATTGAAATTAATATCTAAAAACATTATTATATATTAATAAATGTTACATTTGTTAGATTTTTAATAAATATTGTCATAATATCCTCATCAAAACTATGTTTCTGTTTTTTTTTTATCAATAGATATAGTATTTATTTATATATTAAAGCTAATATATTAATCGTTGTATAACGTGTTAATAATATTAATTTATAAAATTGATAGGTTTATGATTATTTTATATTTTGCAAAGTTTGTCATCTTTTTTAATTTTGTTTATTTTTCATTTAGGCCTACGATGTTTTCCTGGATGCATGCATTCCAAACTTTGCTGCACATTGTGCAGATAATCCTCTCATATTTTCTCATGCTGATCTTCATGACCTACAACGTTTGGCTGTGCTTCGCAGTGGTACTTGGTGCCGCAATTGGTTATTTTCTGTTTGGATGGAAAAAGTCTGTCGTCGTGGACGTCACGGAACACTGTCATTAGCTAAAGCCGAAACACAAAATCGTTTAGCATGATTTTGTACACACTTACTCTGTTAATATTCAAAATCGAAAGAGAAGAAAAATAGTGTTTTTCTTCAATAATGAACTAATTACACTCTAGGAAATTACGTAATGATGGGATCGACATATGTTTCCTTTGATTACACTTTATTGTAATATTTAATTTATACTGACATCAATTTGTTATTAAAAATATTATTGTAATATATATATAGTTATATATATATATACGTGCATACGTATATAAAAACATTAAGTATAAATATATATCTATATGTATATATATATATATACTTAGAAGAAACATTTTATAAACTTTTTTTTCCGGAAACTCGAAGTCGCTCCCAATCAAAATTAATTATAATAAGTATTGTATATACATTTCAAGAAAAATATAGTATTTTTGTATATATTACTTGAGATTCAGAACGTTTTAACTGCGATAAAATGTGTTCAAATTTGACTGAAATTTTAATTTTCAATTTTTCAATCACATTTTAACTTTTTCTTTGCGAAAATAGTCGCACAAAATGCTGTAAATATTGTTGAAGCCTAACTTAAAATGCATTATGAATTTAAATAATATATATTATAAATATAAATATGTTATATTAACAAATATTTATACATTGAAGCACATACCTTTTTATGATATCTTTATTTCGTAATAATTTGTATTTATTCATGAAATAACCATTGTTAAATTTAACAATATTACTAAATGAAATTAAATGTGATTATAATAAAATAAAAAACAAAGGAATAACAACTAGGAATAATAAGTGCAATATTCAATTGAATAAGATAAAATTTTTAAATTGCATGATTAAAGCGTTTTATTTAATATACAACATATAAAATATTAAAAGCGAAATATACATACATTTGTATAATCAATTGAAACATTATTTACTTTATGTTCTGACAAAGTCTGAATTTTAATAAATTGTTTCAATGTTATATGTTTTATTCTTAAATACAATTTGCATCGCAGATTAAAATTTGATCTGAAAAAATGGTGCTTTTGTACGTACATATTATAAACATTGTTTATTAATTACTTTTAGAAGTAGGATTGAATTTACTTTAAATTATTATTTTTATTTAACAATTTTAAAAATATTTAGTTATAAGCAGCATTTTTTAAAACAATGATACTTTCAACACAGAGATCAAGTACTTGGGTACAATTGTAGAAAGAAGAAATATATCATTCGATGTAAACATCTTTGTAATTATTCACTGTATAGGAGTTATAAATTTTCATAATAATTAGAACTGAAGCGCATTCAAGTAAATATTAATAGTTAAACATAAATAGGAGATGATTTTTAAATAACATTTTATGAATAAATTATATCAAATATCAATTCGTAATGAAATGTTTTTAATAAAATTGTTCCTTATCGTCCAATAAACGCAATGTATACATGTAAAGCGTTAATTAAAAAATGTATCAGTTTTTCATTATTATTAAATTTCTTTATTTTTATAAAAAGCTTTCAAGCTCCCAGTGTATTACTTGCTTACCTACATTATTATTCCTATATTTAGTATATTAAAATAACTATTATGAACTATAATTTGTTTAACGCAAGCATCACTTTGATTTAAATAAATCTACAAAAAGTACATTTATATCGTAGGATATTTTGTACATATTTTTTCAGTTATTAACTTATTTATTCGAAATATTATTGCCTGAAAGTTTATTTAACTTATGTTCAAATTTATCAGCATAATAATAATTCAATTAGTTTATTGTAAATAAAATTTGACAATATGAAATTGTCTATTATTTTATTTGTTTACATTGCTCTTTGTACTTTGTTGCAATCTGCTGTTTAAGTCGTTTGCACAATAATGTATAAATTATACAAGATCAGTTTTCCAACATTAAATAAGAATTATTTAAAACAGTAATCTTATATTTAGCTGATAATAAATATATATAAAAAATAATTTAATTTCACAAAAATAAAATTCACGAGTCAACGTTGTGCAAAAAAACAAAGCACAATAATAATTTTTTTCTTTTTTTTTGGTATCAATGAGCTGTAAAATATGTACAAATTTAACAAAACACAGAATAAAATACAGTAATGTTGGACAGATCTGTCCTGATTTAAAGTACTCCAATAATTATAAATGAAACATTACATGACATTATATTAACTTGAATTGTAAAAAGTAATTATTTACAAAATAAAATAAAATAATGATTTTCATATAATTCATGTAAAAATATTTATATATATCAAATAATAATTAAAATGAGATTTCGTTATTTTAAATATTTTTAAAAAAATATTCGCCTGTTCTTAGATTTATAATTAAGCAGTTCCTTTTTGGTGTTTCAATTACTGATCATTGGAAATTGGCATACAACAACTGGATCTGTGTGGAGATTGTTGTTTAGACAAATCTACAGTGTCTTCTACCAAAGGACGTTCTAATTTGGCTTCCAATTTTGCCCAAGCTGCGACTGCAGCACCAAAAGCGGCTTCTACGTTTGTAGCATCTTTAGCCGAGGTTTCTACCAATGGTAGATTACCATTTTCTGCACACCATACTTTCGCTTCATCAGTTGAAACTTGTTTGTCTGAATCAGGAATATCCATCTAAAATCAAAATTATAAAATAATTTTACATTTGTATCCAATATGTTTAATAATTATTAACTTTTATTATTATGATATTCTAATACAAATATAGGATTTTATAAATTGATATAAATTGATGTGATTAATTTTAAGATAAAAGTAGGTTAAAAACTTTAAGAATATATTATAAAATTCTCAATAAATAATTTAATTGTAACAAGAACAAAAGTGTATAATTAATATAAACTATTTTATATTACTTATGAATTTTTGATTAATTGTTTTTAAATTACTAGATTTTTTTTATTAAAATTTACGTTAATTTCCATTAAATATAATTCAGTACTTATTTATATTAAAAATAATTTAATAAACGTTTCCTGTATTAATTATATGGCTTGTATAATAATATATTTCTTTATTTTTTTTAAACTTTCATAATTCTACCATGTAATAGATTAAAAATATTCATTCATGAATTTAAATTCATTATTAAATTAAATTAAATTCTAGGATCTGTTTATACCAATATATAACTATTTGTGGTAAAACAAATTCATTATTAACATAATTATTTCAATTAGTTATAATAAACAAATTAGAATATAATTTTAATAATAATTTCAATCTATTTTATAATTTTATTTAAGAATAAAAAATATAAATTAAATGAAATATTATAGGAACAAAAATATATATATTAAATTTATAAAAAATGTAATATGAATTAACTTTATTAATATAAGTTTCATTCATATATTATTGAAGATTATTATTAATGATAAAATATGACTATTTTAATGTCACCTCCCTCTCCTCTTAAAAAAAATAAAATTTTAATTAAATACAATCATTAAGGAAGATATAAGTATAATTAAATTTTTCTCATTTAATAAGATTATCATTATTACTACATTAAAATGTCGTTGATAACTATGAGGATAGAATTTTTCCTATATTGAAACATATTTCGATAATGAATTATATATGTTATAATATTATATAAATACTATAAGATATAAAATATTTTAAAAACAAATAAAATACCTTATTTCCAACTATGATAAACGGAAAAGTAGTACCATCCTGAACATCAGCGTAGTATAGAAATTCCGACTTCCAAAGTGTTAAATTTCGAAAACTATTTCTATCATCCATGGCATAAGTTAGCAAACAAATATCAGATCCTCTATAAAAAGGTGTCCTTAGAGTTTTAAATCTTTCTTGTCCTGCTGTATCCCATATTTGCAAAGTATAATTTTCACCATTTATTTCAATATCTTTGTTAAGAAATTCTACTCCAATTGTATGAAAACTGTGATCATCAAAGTGGTTTGACACAAAACGATTCATTAAACATGATTTGCCTACACCACCATCTCCTAGAATCACAACTTTCAATAAAGTAGATCTCTGCGAGATACGATTTGCTGAAGAATTACTTCTTGTATTCATCTTTTTAGATTATTTTATAGCCCTTGTCAATGTTTGTTCTTCAAACATAAATCATTTTGTCACTGATTGTGAACAATGGAAATTGACATAACCTGTTAAGACTTTGAATCCCTTTGTTTCCTGTTTTTTTCGTATTTAATTTAAGGTTATGTTACTATATTCTTAAGGATTTAAATTGCTTTAACGTACCTGAAGATAATTTAATATAATAATGTTTAATAAATTCGTAACAAAATTTACTTAATAGCTTGTATGTGTTGCTTCTAAATTCTGGCACGGTGTTAATTTTGCAATGCTTTCGCAAAGCTGCGAATTTGACAATACTAATGTCAAAACATTTTAAAGAATAACAAACGCTCTGTTTGACACTTGCAGACGACATACATACTTGAAGTATTGAAGATGGCGCTGAGAATGGAAAAACCCCAAGGCACGAAACTATAAAAAAACAACGATATACCATGTAATGAAACTGCTGGATACTGAATAAAGATAGATATATTATTTGCAAAATATGATGAGTGAAAATTTGTTATTAGAAATATAATTCATACGTATGCCATTCAAATCTTATATTTTAAAGAATGAAATACATTTTCTTAACGTCTACATTAAATATTGATTAACTTTCTTTAAAAAAAATTACAGTTTAACAGACAAATATAATGAAAATAATAATTATAAATTAAAACATATAATAACATCAACACGAAAAATAATTTTTCAATGCTAAGCTGTATTAAAAATGTTCATTGAATTAATTAGTATATTTAGGAAAGTATGTATACTTTTTTGAACACATTTTAAATTTCAAAATGGCGCTTAGGAAGTTGTAATAGCAGTTTCCGTTGAAATGTTTTGATTAAAATTACATATTTATTTAATATTTAAATATTATAACTAAAAATATGTCACAATCAAGAAGTTACAGTACGTTACAATTTCTTCGAAAATTGAAAAGTATGTATTAAAAATACAATCTTTCTTATTCTATTTAATTAATTATATTTTACTTTTTGAATAGTTAATTAATAGTTTAACATAATTACATAAACATGAATAAATTAGTTTATTTGTTTACAATAGTTCAATTTGAAACAATTATAATGACTGCCAAATTTTTAATTTTTACATTTCAGATAAAGGAAACAGTTATGCACATTTTGACAATGATATCATACATTTACAACAGGAAGCTGTTACCAATGGATTTCAAGAAGAAACACTTAATTATATATTTAAAGTTATAACTGAAACTTCTATGAGTATATACTTTTTAATAATACAATTATATTCTTATTATTATAATTCATAATAATTAAAAAATTAAATATTTCATCTATATCTATCAATAATTTAATAATCTTTAATTATTAACATTATTATAAAAACTTAATAACTGAGGACAGTTTTTACTATTCTAATTCAACATATTTTATTCTAATGTACACATTTGTTCTTAGATGTTAAAAAACGAATAGCATTATTAAAGTGTTTAGTGCCAGAACAATATTTTCCTGAAGAATTAGTTAAAAATGTAGTAGAATGGTTTATTATTCATAAAAATACCATTCCAGTTAGTTTATTCACAAATCTTGTCACTTGGATAATTGGTAATGTATTTTATTTAGTAAAATTTATTATAAATATATTTTATTTTAATTTATTATTAAGTAATATATTTTAGGAATTTTGGAATATGAAATAGTAAATGAAAAATGGATTAGTATTTATTATGATGTTTTTTTCCTAATTTTACTTACCCACAAACAGGTAAAAAATTTACAATTAATAAAATAAAATTAAAGTATAAAAATGTACAATTTATTATTATTAATTATTTATTACATTTATCACATTCAATTTGAAAAATAAGATCAATGTTATGTTGATTTAAATGTTCATAATGTTATTTAGGTTTCAATTATAGCTCGATTAATATATATAATGACAAAACCAGAAAATGTAACTAGAAGACAAGTTTTGAGAATTTTAAGATTACAGCTACAGGTTCAAGAAAAATCAAAAGTTTGGAAGAAACTGAATGCGATACTTTCGTATGTAATTATTACTTATCTTATATAATTAAAATTATATCGTTTATAATTTTATTCAGTTATATTATCTTAAATTCGCCTATTTACTTAATTAAAAAAATATATTTTAAAACTTATAATATGTAAAGAATAAACCTTTATTTTATAATTTTGTACTATTTTTTTTATAACATAATAATTTAATATTGTCAATTCAAATAATTTTAAAAATACTATAATAATTTGTATACTTTTTATTACATTAATTCTTAATTAAGATAAAGTTACATATTTTTAGATTATTTAAAACTTATAAACCTGATTGTGTGCCAGAAAATATCAAAGCAATGAATTTTCAAAGTATCTGGAATAAACTCCCAGAAGATTTACAGGGAAGATTTGAAGCTGTAAAAAAAAGGATTGATAAAAACGTTGATAATAACCACATTCAATTTGTCAACATAAATGCAGAAGTAATGCAATTGTTATGAATAAAATTTTAATTAAAAGTTTCGTGTAAACTTAAATATTGATATTGACTGATTTTTTAGATTATTGGTAACAGAAAAACTGAATCTTTAGTGCCTTTTATTAACTATTTGCATTATGATAATAAACGTTGGAAAAATTCTGATACGATTTCAATTTTTGATTTGAAAAGGTATATTATAATTTTTATAAATATTATTTTAACAGAATAAAACTGCTTTCGATGGGTATCTAATTTAAAATAATAATTTTAGCGTCGAGGATATTGGAAGATATTATCAAAAAATCGATCTGCCAAGCCAAGCAGTTTCACTTCTCACCAATTTAACAGGATGCCATTTACTTGCTTTCTCAGACCATTCTTATCAAAATAGATTCATGTACATTTTGTATAATACTCTACGCAAAGGTGGGCAATTAAAAATAAAAATTTAAAAAAAAACATAAAAAATTAATATGAAGACAAATTTTTTAGCTTTCTTTATTGAAGAGGAAAAATTTCAAGATGAAGAACGTGCAATGCTTCTGAAAAAGATTACATTATTTTGTCAATATATTCAAGAAGGAATTCCAGCAGTAAATTATTTTTTACAAGAATATTTATTATTGCGAAACGGTTTCTCGCAGAAAATTCTTGATTTGTTAAGTTGGAGCTTTGCTGCTCCTAAAGGTTTTCAATGTTTTTAATTGTAAATTAAATTAGTATTTTATTGTTTTCAAATTTTGTATCTAATTTATAATTATGTTTTCAACTTCTTTTTACAGAATTATATGATAGTATATTAAAATACATCAAAATGATGTTCAATGAATCATCTGTTAAAGAAAAATGTGCTATTTTTAAGATGTTAAGTAAATTAATGTATAATACGGTAATTATTTAAAAAATTATAGTATTCATTAATACTAATTTTGATATTACTGATAGCTGATGTTTTTATTTTCAGTATGTTAGCAAGTGCTATGATTTAGAATTTCAGTCTAACTTTAGCCTATTTCTAAAGCTGAGAGAAAACGAGAATATTATGTATAGTATTTTAGCAATTACTAGTCTTGCAGAAGAACTCGCAGTGTCTGGTCTACTTGCTCATTCATTTCATGCCATCTTGTTATCAGAAATGCTGTCATTTTATGAACAAGTATATCTAAATACACCTATTTATAAATATATATTATAAGTATTATTTATGACATTTAAAAAAATATATCAAATTCTTTTAAACTGTATTGTAGAGAAGACTTAAATATAGATTATCAAATAGAATTTGTAATACGTTTGTAAAATATAACTTTGAATATAAGTCATATTCAAATATAAATCCATGTAAAATAAGTCTGATATATCTAATTAAAAATAGTTTATTTATTTTAATTTTAAATTATTTGTTTTCACTATAGGTGGCTATTCTACAATATAATAGTAAAGTTGTGATTTGGACTATAGCTCCACCAAGTATTATATATGGATGTTTCACAAGCACTAATATCTCCATTTTATCACGACTTTGTAAACTTTTGACAAGGTTAAACAATTTATTAATTGGTTATTACACAATCCTTTGTGAATAATTTGATCTGAAAGTTTATATTTATACTTTTTTTAGTTATGACGAAACATTTTTATTCGTAAAAGCCAAAGGGTTACAAAATGAATATGTTAATGAAATAAATTTGTTGAACTTTTATAAAAATGATTTGGTAGAATGTTTACTAAACGATAAGGTATGTATAATATATTATAAATTCTTTATATATGATAATTATATCTTAATCATAAATATAAATTTTCTTGCAGGCTTTCAACTGTAAAAATAATAAAAACCGTTTATTTTTAAAACATTTTCCTGCGAGTATAATTCAGGATTTGAAAGGTCATGCTTTTGATGAATTATTAAATATAGCTAATCATTGTGCTGTTTTACCCCATTGTATTACAACTCTAACATATGATGCAACAAAAACGTTTAATATATCTGTAAATATAATAATAATCGTTATGTTATTATCTTTATACACATATATATTAGTAATTTCATCAATATATATAATTCTTAGAATTTTTATTAGTACATAATAATTTAATATTTTAAATTTCAAACATTTATTAAATTAAGAAATAAATAATTAATAAAAATATTTATTAAATTATTTTTCTTTTTTCCAGACTGGAATGATCGTCGCATGTCATTATTATCCAGATGTATGCAAATTCATCGAATTAATTAAGAAAACCTAAAAATATGTACAAGAATAATAAGAAGGAAATAAAAAATTGCATAAAAAAGAGAGACTTTTAACTAATTTAAATGTTTATTATCGCTATCTATGTATTACATCAATGTCATTTTTTCCTTTAAATAATCGATTGTTTGATTACTTTCGTCTCGTAATTCGAATCGAAGAATATAACAGCCAAACAGAGTTAACCATAATTGCCATATGCATTTTTGAAAGACACATTTTCTTTTTGTATTTCGTGGAAACGCAAATGGAAAGCAAAACAAGCAAATTGCACAGAGCATGCTGATGTGTTCATCAGTAATTCGTCTCAATCTTCATCTTCGTTTTCTCATACAAAATTATTGCTTATGTTTTAATTAATTTTCTTCTTTCCTTCTTTTTTACACGCTTTTGTATACTGTAAAAATCTTTCCTTGCCGTGGCAATTGTCGAATTGACGATTTTCATGTTTTTACAGCTCCAGTTTTGTAAGTCTACATGCGAGGCTTTTTCTTCTTTTTCACATATAATTGATAAGTCGTGGAAAAAGAACAACGAAATTTGCATCATTCATTAATTCGTAATTATTACAACTCAAACTTCAGACGAACAATACATTGTTTGACAGTGAAGAGGCAGTGATTTTAGCATTAAAAAGGTATGTTTTTTGTCTTTGTGTATATAAAAAAGAAAACCTCGCCGAGTTATCATTTAACAAAAATACACGACACACGCGGTCATTCATCGCTCAATTGAAAACGCAAATAAAGCTGGATATGTGTGATGCGGCGCGACATTGTTTAAAAAAGAAATTATATTGAAAATTTTGAGTTTGACTCATTTCTTTTAAAATTCGAATTTCCATTTTTATGACTTTATTTCGAAGTTTATTATAAAACATTACCATCATCTGCTCTGCGGTATAAATTATTAATGTTTATCTAAATAGTATCAATATTTGAATACATTGTATATATTCCGTCACTACATACAATTTTAGTTACAAATTTTTTTAATTTTTCGTCATTTAACATCAATCATTTTAATATAATTAAATTAATGTTTTTCGCATTAGCATTATGTTCTCATGGTAAATATTTTGCATAGTACCTACGATTTATAAATAATTACCATGAATTATTATTAAATAACATTCGACTATTGCTACAATACTTATTAACATCAACGTTAAAAAAAAAAATAAATTTGTCGCGCCGAGCATCCAATATACGTTATTGCGTCTGATACGACAATGTCATGTTTGTTAGATTGAATGTGAGCATACGACGATGATTTCGATGATGATTTGTGGTTTATGGTTTACGTTTTTAAATTAAATAATTCTACGCTGACAATAAATAAATAAGAATACTCAGGACTTAACGTTCAAATAAAATGTGGGTATGTGTGGGTTCATGACATAGAAGGATACAGATTTGTTTGAGAATAATTACGTAGAAAGAGAGGATATAAAGGATGACCTAAAGCTAGAAATTAAGTCAACTGTTTCGTCCTTACTTGTTTGTTTATCGTTTGTCATTTTCCTATGTATATATAATCGCTGTATATGTATGTATAATATTTACACACATTTTCTCATTATCATTCACACATACACACCCATACTCGTACAGACATTTAGGTAAATTCGTCGTGTTCAAACAATATTCTTTACTTTTTATTTAGAAACAGACAATTCGAAATTTATTAAATTAAATTCACATATATCATTTAAAACGTATTTTGAAAACACGTATAAAATAATATTTTTATAATTTGTTGGAATACGACGATCTTCAAACCACAATTGAAAACAAACAATTGTTGACACTTGAATTTTAATCCTTGAACTTCAATTATCAGGGACAATAAAATCGCGTTATTTTTATAACGCGAAACACAACAAAACGATAAGCTTCTTCTTTTGCCCTAAAATTTGCTCTAAATATTTTTCGTTCATTTTTGTGCTATTGTTGCGAAACATAAAACAAGGACAGTATTTAAAAAAATAAAATAAGAAATAAAAAAGAAGGACCTCGCTAAAAGTGAATCGACTTCTACACTATTTGTCGATCGTCGATTTAAAAATTACGCTTCGCTCGACGGATGACAG
>JABFQC010002639.1:0-15618 GCA_022817085.1 Psilanteris sp. ZL-2020
ATTCCAAATTAAGGAAATAAATACAATGAGAAAAATGTCTATTAAAAATTACTGTGCCAAAATAGTATTCCGATGCGATGTTTGTCAACACGTAAAAATGACCCCTAAATATCGTAAACATTACTTCGATTTCCCTATATTGTTTACTGTGCTTTAACGGTAATCATTCTTTGTTGACAAACATCGCATCAAGGTACTGTTTTGGCACGGTAATTTTTAATAAGCATTTTTCTCAGTGTAGTAATTTTTCGTCATTTATTTCTCTCGGTTTAGTGGAAATGACCGATTGATAATTTTGACAACCTTAAAATGGCATTCTAAAATTCAGGTATATATATTACAGACAACGTAATTCTACTTAACACAAAAAAATATATATACGCACAAAGCCAGAACCCGGTTAGGTTAAAAATACACCGAATGGATCAAATGCAAGAATCATAAAGCTATCCACGAAATCTCCGGAATGATTAATCGAGCAGGCGTGCAACAATTGCTTTTCATGAAGTTCGAAGAGAGAAACTGCCTCGCGTCTACGCTGCAAAACAAACGCCCCGGTTGTTTCGCGTTTCGGGCGCGCGCGTGTGTCGGAACTTGGAAGCGCCGAACAGAAACAAGGGTACCGAAGTTTGTTTGCATTCTCGCGCTATGCGTATTTTGCGCGAAACTCAAAGTACACACGCTGCGAAACATCGCGTGGTGCGCGCGAGCTTTGGCCGCGGGCCAAAACTTTCCAGACAGTTGGGCGCATTAACTCGCAAGAGGGTTATTCAAAAAGCCACTAGATCGAATATCGCGTACATACGCGTATGATAATATTTACCGCGCCTAACCGTTTGGCCCTGAAACCTTATTTCGATTGGATCGTCCGAATTACGACGCGCGTTCGGGTTTATGGATCCGGGGATGAGTTCGGGCACGAATCGCAACACTTGTCATAATTACTTGATTACAAAGCCGTCTCGGTGTAAAGATCGTTCGACGAGAAAGTACTTGAAAGAGGTGATGAATTTGCAACGATTGTTCGTCTGATTTAAATCGTAAATTCAAAAAACAATTTTGCTAGGATAACACGATATGTGCTGTGATTAATAATTTTTGTGCTCAGACAACACTTACTTGGTGCAAACATTATTGCTAGTAACTTTGAAGTATTATTTTAAAATTGTAACAATTGCTAAAGATTAAATTGAACATATAGTTATTTCCGAGCGGTTAATGTAATAGTTTGTAAACCAAAATAAATTTGTGTCTGCTCAACATGCAATATTTATATAAATAATACCATCATTAGTAAACTGTAAACTAAATTATATACACTGAGAGAAATAGATTGTTGAATTAAACATCTAATCAGTTTCATTATAAGTATCTAAGATTGTTAAATTGAATAATTACAGATTGTAGCTTCGACGACAATCCAAATATTCTATCCAACACTCTGGATTTTCAGAGATTGTAAAACGAATGTCATATTAAATGACATATTGAACTTAACCTACAATTTTTACAATCTTGACTGTTAAATTGAATATCTGTTTATTCAAATCGGCTGTTTGTAGTTTAACAATTTAATTTTAATATATAGATTGTAAATGTAACAATCTTTTCTCTCAGTGTATAAAAGAAGAAAATATACCTTTTATTAACGAGAATTTTACATCATTAATTATTTTGGTAAATCTTTAAATTACAAAAAAAATTTCTATTTAATTATAAAATAATTGTAATTTGTGTTATCCTAACGCAAAATATGTGCTGCTATAAAACTCACAATCTAACACATTATGAAGCGCTGTACTAGCCTATATTTTTTGTGTGTACAATTTCGTATAAACATCGGCGCATCGTTGACGCGAATCTTTTTTTAGACGCAAAGAATTTTATTTGATAAAAAAATTTTAGTTCGAAACATTTTAACTCGTCGTCCTGTTTCGACGGTCCTTGAAGACTGTAGTTTCTAATAATAAATTATTATTGAAAATAGATAAAAACATTATCTCGATACAGTCATATATACAATTTTTCACGTAACATTCCGTGCGTTTCAACTGCGTAAATAATAAAAGCGAACTGGATCAATTTGCTCCACTATAAGACCGATTGATTTACGTTGTGTGCGCGCACACGCACACTAAACACCGAAGGACTGGAAGTTAGGCGGATCGTACGATCCGCCGCGGCGTTTAAGTCGAAACGCAAACGCGCGACATTCGAGTGATCAATGGGGAGACCGAGGGAAGAAGAAAGCAAGCGTGATTCTCGTTGAATTTGAGCCGAACAAATCAACCGCCTACTTTTCGGCGCGCTTTTTCCGGCGTCACGCATTTGCGCGGCCCGAGAAGAATGCCACGCATTCGAAGTCCCCGGCGAACGGCTTTCGGTAATATATGTTTTGGTACAAATTGGAATAATGTTTTGTCGCGAAAGGCGAACAGCCGTGTCAGCTTGGAATGCGTTTAGTCGTCACGTCAGCGACTTAGGAGCGAAGAAAAACGGCCGATATAGATCGTTGATGGTGCGAGAAAGTTGGACGCCGCTCGTCGTCGGGTTAACAACATCGGGATCGCAGCGCACGGATAGTGGGTCGAAAATTCGAAAAACAGCGTCGATTAAACGCCGATTATTGTAACGAGCGAGATCGACGAGATTCAAAGTGACGGATATATATATATATATATATATGTTTTTTGCTTCGTCGTGGAGATATACGCCGCGATAAGTTTCCGCGTATAATGAAGACGTTAATCGGAATTATAATTCAACGGATTCGTATTAATAGTCTGATTTGCTTTCGGAGCTCGTTAGCCACGAACGCGAAGCGTGTTCGTATGACAGATACGGTTGTCGTTGACAATGCGCGTGTCTATCAATTCGAGGAATTTAGGTAACATCGGTGAACAATGTCTAACTGTGCTTGAACGCTCGTCGAGTGTCTTTATGGTATTCATGGGGTCTTTAATGTTATGCAGCGTTTCAAAAGAGCTGCCTGCAAACACCTATCCGGCGACATCCGTGTACAAACATATATACAGATATGGACGCGAATGTAAACACACGTTCGATCGCGTTAGACCAGCTTACGCCGACGTCGCTAATTCGCCTACTTTAACCATCGGCTAAATTCCGATTCTTTCGCCGTCGTTGGACGCAAAACGAGCGCGCGGTCACGAAACGTATGGAATTAAAATTTGACAATCCGCTGAAATCCGTCGTATTGAATTGTACATTTATTTCGACGGCGAGCCCCCTCTCCGCGCGGAACAAGTTTTTTTATTCGGTTCGATAACGCGATTGGAAATTTGGCTCCCAAGCACGGACGGTTCCCCGGTGAAAGAATAAAAGTCGCCGAAACGCGTGCAGCGCGACGCGACGATCGAAATATTTAAGCAAATACATACAAGTTTTCAATTGAGCGGGCAAAAAGCCGTAATGGGATACGCGAGGTCAATGAATCGCTCTGGAAAAAAGCAAACAAGATAATACGTATCTGCGGCTGTAAAATATAATCGTTATTAGCAACTATGAAAAACGACTTTCGCTAATATCGTTGGATTAATGGCGGACAAATGCGTCGCGCTGGAATGTGATTGGCGCGCTCAAATGAAGACTTTCGATTGCCGATCGGCGATTAGTTCGACTGCACTCCGGCAAAGACAAACGTCCCGCCGTTCGAATCAACGTTCTATATTCGTCCTCGATATTACATATAGGTATTGGGTCTCGCGCGCTCGATCGATCGTAAATAATTGAATTAACTCAATTACACGTTCTAACGATCACATCTGTTGCAGCGTCTAACTGGTTTAGCTGACTGCTTGACCCGATTGTTAACCCGCGACGCGTCAATTTGCGAGACGACGGCTTCCATTCGGCCGCGCTCGCAAAAACCCTCGAACGGGTCGAGCGATTGAAAAATTGTGCATCGCGGTTACATGGCGAGCAAAAAGACGGGGTTCGGAAGTCACTCGATAAGTCGAATCAACGCGGAAAAGAATCGGCCGGTCGTGTCGTTGGACCCGGCGGTACGCGGAACAGTTTGTCGGTCGAAATAATTCCGTTGAAGTATATATAATAATGGAAGACGATGAGGGATGTCGTGGATGCGGTTGGAAAGAAAGGTCGGACTTTTAACATTCGCGCGCGATATGTATGACCGGTGCCATTATTTACGGAGAGAAGTAGTTGTATGAAAAGCGGTAATTGTGAGGCATTAAGCGAGGTTCGTATTAACTGGCACGGCGATAAAAATATTAATTAGTAAACCGTTTTGCGTTTTATGCGTTTACTTTCATTTTTTACGCCGTATACTTGAACTTATATTGCGCTCGCGGACTTTGAACTTAATTCCTGCCGATGGTTAGCTCTATGATTTACGCACAACACTAGAAGAAAATAACGAACGGTTCAGTTCGAGCGTAAGGGAATTCGGAATTTTTGTTCGGACGTTTTATGGCGACACGCGGCGCAGATTCCAGCGCCCGACGCGTTATTGGAAGTATCGGAAGGAAATCGCGAAAGGACCCAGGCGCGTCTTTTTTGTGGTTACAAAGTTGAAGGGAATGTCGATATAGACGGTCTGGCAATTGGGAAAAGGATTTGGAAATTACGATTTTTGACGTTTGCGTTTCAGTTTTGCAGTATTAAATGCACGTAGAAATAAGTTACATTATAAAATACCATACTTATAGCTTCATAAGGATATCGTGATTAGTATTATGGAAATTACTTATGCTTTATAGAAATTTGTCTTATGAAAATAGCTAATTTGTCTAGAAGATATTATACACTGAGAGAAAAATTGAGTAATTTTTGGTAATAAGTTCACCAATTTGGTATTATATTTGTAATTGCTCAAAAATTCGTAGTTTATTCATCAAATAGTAATAATATTTGATTATAATTTAACGATCGGTTTACTAAAATTTAACATCCTCGTTTTT
Source organism: Psilanteris sp. ZL-2020 (assembly GCA_022817085.1). Classification (NCBI taxonomy): domain Eukaryota; kingdom Metazoa; phylum Arthropoda; class Insecta; order Hymenoptera; family Scelionidae; genus Psilanteris; species Psilanteris sp. ZL-2020. The sequence continues at coordinate 4,944 of JABFQC010002639.1, forward strand.
CTTATTCAATTCACCAAAGGTTGTACAACTGTTTGTTAAAATTTATCAAATCAAATTGTCAAGCTTTAACATTCTAACCTAAAATGAAGTTAACAAGATGAAAAAAGATATATTTGTCGTTCTTGATTTATTCAAAAGTACTATAATGTGATTTATTGAAAAATTAATCAAAGTGAATTTTATTATTATCAAGCTTTAACTTTACATTGTTCTTACTTATCAAAAATACATAAACCAGTTTATCATAATTTGACATTCTAACAGTACACTACCAATTAACAAACAGTTTATTAAAATTTAATATCCTCGAATTGTATAAAAGATGTATAATAATTTTAGAAATACAAATACACAAATAGAAATACAAAATACAGATATATTAATTCAACCAAAATTTTGTTATATTTACAAAATATTTGGTACATCCAACCAAATTTTATTAAAATTAACAAAAATTTGTTTGAATCAACATATCTCTTTTCTGCGTGTATACATTCTTAAAACGATCCTTTTATGTCAAGATTTTGGGATTTCAAAGAAAGATTAAGAAAGGATACAATATTAAACTCATCAAATTATACATAACGAAAATAGATTGACTCCACACGTCTTTGTTTATTTCGTGTGTTCATATGTTTTCTTTCCTTTTTTAATTTGTCCGAAACATTATAATTTTATGTCAAACAGATTATTTCTAAGAGTGTATAGTCATTTTTAATATAACATTTTTCTCCGTGTATACGAGCAGAAGATATTCGACGGATAGTATCGAATTTCTTTTTGTCGCGGTTTTAACAATCGTTTGCGATGCCGCAATTAATCATAAATTTTGCCCAAGAATTTGTTGTCACATAAATCATTCAGTGCTTTTATTGTCTTTATCTCCGCGTCGCGATCAAGCATCGTTCCTAATGCAACTCTCAACGAATAAAATGGAACGCTTTAAACTTGCCGCGTCAACAATTGTGATTCAATTGTTGCCTCGATTGGCCTATTTTTCTGATTCGTCGTTTCCATTGCGAATTTATTGGGGGTATTAGTTGGATCATTGACAGTCCGAGCTCTATTGGTGTATCGGTCTCGAGACGTAACAGCAGTTTAGATGAAATAATGCAGTGCAAATATCTTTGATTAATAAAGATTAATGTTCTATTATCATTCAAATACGCGCATTAGTCCCTTAAATGGCACAAAAACACGCACAAACATGTGTATTCGGTGTTTCGAACGTCGCATGCACGCGTCGACTCAAGATTGACCTTTGAACTATGAATAGAAATATTGGTTGCGTAATGTGCTTGAAAACCACGTTACAATTGAATTTGCACAAAAACTGCAATAATTCTCGCTCGAGTCGGAGTGATGCGTATATATTATTGTAAATCTATTTTTTATGCCATTTATTGTCAATTCAATTAATCGTGTTAATTCGTTAGAAATCTGTTATTTCCGTCTGATTGGAATCAAACTGGTGTTTTGTATAAAATTATTATTAGAAAAATTGCACGGTGAGAAGAAAAGTACATAATATTTTCTCGACTGGAAAAATTGGACATAAAAGAAACCGTCAAGAAGGTAATATTATTTACAATAATGCTTTTCTTACCTAAAATAAATAAGGTAATTGGAGAACTGTTACACGACGGACGATTATTTTTGCGTAATAGAAATATATAGATGATTTAAAATCGTATTTGACCGCGGTACATAAATAACGGTACGTTCTTCTTTCAAGATTTCTGCGTATCTATTTCGAAAGCAAAATATCCCTCATACATCGTCGTAAAATCGCGATCAATATAACGCTAACTCGCGAATTTCATGACATTAGCATTAATTTTATGCCAACTTTGAACAACAAATAATAAACAATTGATTCAACTATCAGTTTTAATGAAGCCGAGATAAGAAGGATTGAATTGTCCGATAAATAAAAAACGTGCATTTTGTTCGATCGTAACGTTCGATATATAGAAGTATTACTATATATCGGCTGAAATAACATATGTTATAACCTTAACATTTATACTAGGTTACAATAAAAATGTAAGCATTGCTTAACAGGGAATTCAAGATTCTATGCCTATCTTCAACCTAAATTATCAATGCAGACACTTTTTGAAATGACGTTTAGCATTTGGTCGCCATGATAAAATCGTAATCGCGTTTATAACTTTTATCCGTGCGCTTCTTTTTATAAAAACCGAAAAATACGAAATAAAAGAAACAAAAAACCGTAAAAATGCTTTTCGAATTTAGACTCTGTACGCTTCTGAGAAAGTGCGCAACACTTATTGCTACATTTCGCAATTTCGAAGAACGTTAATTTTTTTAAAACGATTATGTTTTTATAAGTATGACAGATGGACGGATAATTGCCGAGAAGTTTGCAAGCTAAGTGCGTGGAGAGCGTTTCAATAAAACGTGTTTATTATTAATAACAAGCCGACGCGCAAAGTTGAGCACAATATCGCTGCGAAGAAAAAGCACTCGATTAAAAGTAAAATGCGAATGAATCGGCGTATCGTATGATAGACCTTGATGCAATATGATTAACCGGCGAATAATTATAATCATAGTTACAACTCGTCGACTGGCAAGTAAATCATAATTTGATATTGAATAACACTTTTGGTCAGCTGACGCGAGATTAACGTGAAACGCGCCGAAAAGAAAAGAACAAAAAAAAGACAAAAAAACGCACAAAAACGGTATCGCAGCGCGGTTTAAAGTGCGAGATATAAAACTTAACAGTAAACAAACACTGTAACAGCACATTCGCCAAAGAAAGGATCGCGGCAGATAACGCGCGACTGCGGATAATTTGCGAAGGCACAAAACTATCAAAAACAAACGCTCGTCGTGGTTAGGAAAAATCGCGCGTCTAATTGCGAGTGATAAATTCGTGAACGCGCGGAATAACAGGCGAGCGCCGGATAATCTATACCGGAAGGGTTACGCGCGAAATGATAAATCGCGCGTATCTATTTGTAGATAAAAAGCCCGGCGCGGTGGGCATCTGATGAATGCAAGCGCGAAGCGCGGATGAAAGAAATGTAATCGCGAGCCGCGGATAATTAAACTTATCCGATGCTTATCAGATAACGAATTACAGGTGTTTCTCGACATATATAAGCGTGATGTTGACACCGCGGGTTCGAACGTTGCCGGCCGCGACGGAGTTGCAAATTGTCGGGTGGCGCGAAATTGGCAATAAAACGGGCCGCGCGGGGGCTTTTCGAGGCTCGCTTTTTTCGTTCAAGCCATGAACGAGTCGACGGTGCTTGACGCGCGTATCGGCGAAACTAAACTTGGACATTTTTGCGACGCGAATGTTGCGGGTTCGATCGCACGAGACGGCGATTGGAGGAAAAAGATTGGCTCGGCAAGAAGCCGGGGATCGGCGTTCTCTGGTGGCCGTATGGTCCGAGGACGTGTTATCGGGACCCTCGTAACTCCGCAACTCTGGAAGCTCTTTAAGTCTCACGCTTCCATGCCGACGGCGACGCGGCCGAGTGCCGATAAAGACAGAGACACGTTCGTGGTTAGGGACGCGGCGCGAATGCCTAAATGTCGCGCTCGCGAGCACCGAGTTTGTCGCGGAACAATCTTGATTTACGGTAATTAAAATCTTGAATTCAGATAGCATCTGTCTTGCAATCAGTTATCGTGCGCGATTCGGACTGAGTTAATTAGCGCTGCGATGCTGGAATAATTATGTTTGAATTTTAAGTTATATATATATATATATATTTGAAATTAGGAGGCGCACGCGAATTAAAGATAATGCGTTAATTAAATTATAAATTGTTGATTTGAAAATTGAATCGCGGGGTGGGGGTTCGAATAAGCGCAAACGAGAAACACGCCGGCGTCGATTGGATGATTGTAAGTGGATTGTCAGACATGTGTATATATATATATATATATATAAACACGTTTATTTAAGAGTTTTCGATTCGTTTCGACTTTGACGAATTTCAAATCCATGACTATGCGAGACGACTGTTTTTCCGATTCTGTTGATTAAATATCAAGGAAACGGCCACTATTCGGAACCGCTTGACAATAATATTCAATCGATACAATTCGAAGCATGTTTTTGCATACAAATTTCCTGGTTAAAAAACACTCGTTCCGCGGCAAAAAGACACAGCTTAAATGCACGAATTTCGTGTCCTCGGTCATTGTTTTATATTTCGGGCAAAGATGTTTCGATTGTTTCACGCAAAGTGTCGGAATGACATTAATTATGACGAAGCATAACGTCCATAAAAACGGAACACTGATATAATTATATATATATATATTTGAAAACATTTAATGGAAGGAGAACAAAAGAACTGAATTTGCGTCGATTATTAATCGTGCAATTGTTTACAGAATTACGGCGAAGATAACGAATTGTGACCGATAATGTACACATAAATATATATGTTGGTTTTTTTTTGCAATTCGCGAATTCAACATAAATGTATAAATTAATAAATGTATATATATATATATATATATATATACAAATAGAAAGTTTTCTGCGAATTCGCGTATCAAAGACTAACTTTTCTTATCAATTATCCTAGAACGCGCTAAATGTTTGCATTTCTTTCTATCGTTCGTGAAATTGCACATTCAGCGTCTTTCTCTCGGTCTTTTTCTAGATTTATATATCATTATTATATACACAAACGTACAGATGTTGTTATTTTTATGAGCTCGTAAATCGTTAAAAAATATGACATTCTTGAAATCGGACCTTTGTCTCTCAGTAAACACTAAAATGCACGCGCTCGTTTCAACATCGGAAATATTCGAGTCAGGCCAATATTTACAAACACGTCGCTCAAGTTACATAATTACCGGTAGTGACACTTTTGAGAAGAACAAACGAAATGGGCCGCGTGTCAAAACAGTGCCGTCGAATTATAACGCGCACACTTTGTATAACGTTCGGGTATCAGCACAATGGGGAGTATTGTACCTTTGGATTTTATTTTGAGGAAGTCGTTGCGTCAACCGTGCGGTGTTCAGTTCCATCGAGTGAACTTGAATGAATCAGCTGACTTATCGCGCACATGATATTTGATATGTGTTTTGATCACTTTTTTGCGACAACTTTTAACAGAATCTTCAATATTTATTCAACAATTTACGTCAAACGTTCAACACGAAAAATATGCGCGTTATTTAATTGATATTTAAGTTTTTGGATTTTGAAACGCAAGGTATGAAGTTTTTTTTTCTTTTTAACATTAAATTATGCGCGACTGGTAAAAATATTGACTAAATTTGGAAATTCCGTAATAATGATATATAATTATAATATGTAATAAATTATGATTTGACAGTGAATTTTTCAAATATTTTTGACGTTGCTTCAGTAGTGTTTTGATTCGAAACTGACATTTAAAATATATTTAGAAAAAAATTAATAAACATAAAAAACACCGAAAATCAGGGATATTTTTAAATGTATAAGGCCGTCAATATGAATTAAATACAAATGTTATGCAAGTACACAAAATGGGTTGCAAATAAAATCGTCAAAATTTCATCATCAACTATAGATCGGTTTAGTTTCAATGCACTATTCGATGTCTACGCTATACTCTTGTTCATTTTTTATTCATTGCTGTCATCTAATAATTCTTGTCCAATTATTTAAATTCGGCCAAAATAAAATTCCCGTTTTTTACCTGTCAAAATGAATGTTTGCTGATTTAAATAATAAAAGTCATTTCAAATAAATTTATTTATCTATGCAATAAGGATATTTGTTTTCTTAATGTTAAGTTTTTAATGACTTATTTGCCTTTGTATATTTCACATCATTCAATGTGCAAACATATTTTCTTGAAATATATATCTATTATTATCTTTTGATATAGATACAATAATAGAATTTTCTTGTTACTTTTATGAGAAATTTTTTATTCCACTTTTGGAAGTGAAGGATTGTTTGGATGGCACTAGTTAACGTTTATCGAGTTTCGATTGATATCTAATTGCATGAACAAATATTTATCTAAGTTTGATAAACTTTTACTGGTGCAATCGAAACTCGTTCTGTGAGCTGTTCCAATTTTGACAGCGTACTCAAGCAATTACCGGCTCTATTCAAAGTCTAAAAATCAGTTACAATTTCATTTGATTTCAGAAAGTATTTGTTCAAAGTCGAATAAACGAAGAAACTTCCAAAGTTTTATAAATTAATTTCTCGTGTATGATAAAATTGGATATGTTTGGAACGTAAACTGAAGCGGGTAATATCAGACATATCTTTATTGACATAGCATCAAATACATGATTATATTTTAATGTATATTATGTATTTATCGTGAAATTAAGAAATTAGGTTGTAAATACATTAAACTTTAATTCCGAAGTGGTAATATTTTATAAGAAAAATTAAATTTGCCGTCCCGATTTTATCATTTTATTCTAAATATTGTATCATATTTCATTGTGTGTAATTCAAAATATCCCTTCACATATAAATTTAAAATAATTCCACATTTTCTTAGAAACACATGCATAGTAATTAATATATATATATATATACAATCATTGAATTGCTATTACATTAATTAATTATTAATTATATTCATATAAATACATAACAAATTTAATTCATTATTTTTTCGAATTCTTTTCAATTATATTACATTCATCCTAATGCCTTAGACTGCAAATTACGTTGAAAGAATATTTCATTTTAAGTCTAATGTTAAAATTACTATAATCTACTTCTTCAAAACGCCTTCATGCTTCGATTATGAAAATCATAAACATTCACACGCCGTAAAGCCTGTCTACGCACGAGTCGAAATAATATCAGGAACTAAATATCTTAAATAAGTTCCTAAGGTACGTGACGCATCATAAAATTTGATGTTAAGTTATGAAAATGAGTCGTCAATTTTTAAATCCTCGCCATAAGCGCTTGTCAAATCCGTCTTAACATACATAAGAACAATTCGCTTTTCATAACGTATACAACTTTATAAAAACTTTCGCACTCGTACACCACGCATCAAATAATATATCCCACTAAAACCTCTTCCAACCGTGATTTCAGTATCTTTTCTTAGACGCCAAAATAAACAATATCATTAGATCATTCGTTAGCCACTCATCCAATGAAACGTGATATAAATTTACCTCTTTTTTTCTCTTTTATTTTAAACGCTTTATACCGTTATATCACGACACAAAGTATGTATAAATACCACCATACTCCACACAAACCCGTGCAAAGTACCCGAGTCAGAATTTTAAGCCTGCTTTCTAACTCAAAAAGTGCGGAAATTTCCATTTTCGCAAATTTCGAGGATAAAAGGAGGCTCAAATTATTGTCGTTAAAATCTTTAAATTAAGCAAAATAATCTTTATCACCTTAACTGCGAATTAAATATTTTCCCTTTCCCTTTTCCTTATTAATACGTGTATATTTAATTATATTTAAGATTTATATAAGAATATTTATATATTTTATTATATTCGAGAATACAGCATTCAAAGTTAAAACGATATGTTTAAAAGTTTCAGTGATAATAATTTGAGTTTCCTTTAAGCTTATGTTGTGTTATGTTATGTTATGATTACGTTAAAAGAAAGAAGGCTGAAATTAAGACAATTTTCCGCGTTTTTTCGAGGTTGAAAGGAGACTTAAAATCTAAATGAAACTGTCAAAACCTGCCCGCCGAGCGTTCGCCATTAATCCAAATTCGATTTAACACTTTATTCATTACACTTTCAAAATAAGATCGCAATTTCTCTTCGCGTTTTGATTACACGAGCACATTGATTTTCTGAAACGTCCGCTCGTGAGATGCGATGATACGGTGATATCCGTCGAGCTCTCGGGAAGCGCGACTCGGATCGGAAACAGTGTCAGTGACCGACAGCCTAAGGCCAGCAGACCGCCGACGAACACCATCTTCGCGTTCTTCGTGTTTAAGTGTCGTTCACATAAGGAGCCAGGTGTACCGCCGCGAATTTCACGCGCTATCGAATTTCGCTTTGATCGCCGATATCTCCCTTTCGTCTAGTCTTACATGAAGGCTTATTATTTTGCGATTCGTCTGAAATTGGACGAACCGCCGGGTGCGTTCCTGTAGGTCGAGAGATGCATTTTCGTGAAATCGGCATCGGCCGCGGGGACGACGAATGGACCGTCTGGCGGAATTTGAATTCGAACGAACGATGCAAAATTTGCATGCGCCGCGAAAGTCTTTTTGCAACGGCCGCCGCGACCGAGCGTGCAAATTTACGACCGTACACGCGTGCGTCAAAATCTAAAATTTAATGCTTCTTAAGCGTTAACTCCCCGATGACCGCGGTTCGTGCTTTCAATTTTTGACCCACGCCGTCTTGTAAAATGGTAATTCTACGACTGTCTCGAGGCGTAATTATATGCGCGAGAATTTTCGTATTTTTCTAATCCCGTTGTTACAACCACCGCGTGAGTGTAATTCGTTATTTTCGAATCCCTAATATTCGTAATGGAAGTACATTCTCGGGGGCCTAACGAGGTTTTAGAGTTTCGTTCCAAGCATGCGCCGGGTACCCGTGCGTTATAAATTAGTGTCGCGTTTTTCGGAGTCGATTTGGCGGATATTAAGGGTCTAATGAAATCTCGTCGCGAGAGATCGCGTAACGGGAATCGATATCGCTCACGCGCGTGGAAAAACAGCCCATTCGCGGTCGTCGGCCATCGGTTATTGGCGTCGTTATACTCGCAATAGATATCGAGTCCGCGGAGGTTTGGCACTGACCCACACTATGTCCCGCATGGTCCACTTACGTGATTTCGTGGTCGATACGCGACGCGACGCAAAATGGCACTTGCGAATCTTCTTTCACTCATCCAATTATGCCACGTTATGACACCGACAATCGCGTTTCAATGTGTCGATGTTTGTTGATAAAGTCCTTCTCTACACTGCGAATACTGACGTTACAAAAATGTCTTATTTCAAGACATTTTTATAGAAAAGAGTATAAGTGTCGTATTATTAGATACTATTTATGTTTTTTGCATGAAAATGTCACAATTTAAGACACTCGTTATAATAGTGTAATTATTGCTTGCATAACAAGCATAACAAACCGAAACGTAATCGATGAATAGTTTGAAGTAGTTCGGTTGGTTTATTCTACATTTTTAATTATAAACGTATATAATAAATCGATGAATTAAAATAAATTATTAGAAATTAATTAACACACTGAAAGAAATAATCCTGTAAACTTTACCAGGCAATACTGTTTAGTATTAAAACAACTTTTAAAACATTTAAAACATCAGATAAAGGAAAAAATTTAAATAAATACCAAAAAATATTATTTTTTTTATCAGATTGTATAGTAATTTTTATCACATTTATTATTAGTATTAACCATAATTTATCATATTTGTTTACATCTTTATCCCATGTATACAATATAGTATGGTAAAATTTTCAGCATTATTTCTTTCATCAGTGCAATTACAGACATAGTGTAACATATTCGAACACGACGTTTGTCGTGTTTTTACATGATTGTTGTCAAATGACAAGTGTTTAACGAAACAATTCGAGAATCTACACTGATGAGAAAATGAAATCATACAATTTACATTGTAACGTTTCGAGGCTTCCGATTGGTTAAAACAATTTAATTCTGTCATATATCATTGTCCAGCATAATTGCTATATGTATTTGTAAAGATTTTACATTATGATATTGTACCACGAACGATATACATAGTTTTCATTACAATTTCCTTGTCTCAGTGTACATTTCGGAAGCCGATGAAATGAAGTTGCATAATGACGAACGGAAAAGTATATTAACCGATATACTGGAACGCGCGGATTCTTCGATGATAAACGTTTCTGGCTAAATGTATTAATTCCTCTGCATCTTATAAGACTGCGCGGACAGCGCTTTTGTAATTCAAATCTAGATACGCCGTATTTCTCGCTAAATTCTTGCAACCTACGTATCACTCATGTTTATTGCAATAAATCGTTATCAAGGCACAATGTTGAGAAGCAAACGAGTTTGGTAATTAAAGTCACCAAAGTATGTTGTAAAAGTGAAGATAAGTATGTTGTATAAATTACAGAAAATGTATTAAGTGGGCAATAAATTGGCCGAGTTATTTTTTACAAGGGAGACCTCCTAAATTGGAGAACATTCGAAATGTATATACAAACCCATTAAAGCGAAAACGAAACTGCTAAAGATATTAAAGATTAAGCATAAAACGCTTAAATTCGTCAAATTAGTAATGAAATTTGCAATTGTTGCGGCTTTGTATATTTTATCGTCTCGTGTAGAAATCTTATAATCGCGTATATATGAAACACGAGTGTGTGTGTGTGTGTTAAGATATAATAATTCCGCTGGTGAATTGTTTTCTGGATCATCCTCGTTGAACGAGGTTGTCGATATTTTTCTAATGCACATACACGTGATACCTATATGTAAATTTTATACTTTTTTTTTCTTCAATATTCTTGGGCGGTATTAAAAGTATGACAACTGGATATTAACGCTTTTTTTTATTCCGTAACTATATAGGTATTACATAATTAACGGTTAAAAATAATAAGAAGGTGGCGTTAAAATTGGTATCGGTTTAATAAACTGGAATTTTTGTTTGTGTAAATAAAATATTGCGATTGAT